>VXBB01005920.1:994860-1050784 GCA_013399915.1 Illadopsis cleaveri
GCCTGTGGACGTCCACAACAGAGCAGAGATCCATCTGCCCCCGTGGAGGACTCCATGCTGGAGCAGGTAGATGCTTGAAGGAGATTGTGACCCCATGGGAAGACCATACTGGAGCAGGCTTCTGTCAAGACCTGTGGACCCATGGAGAGAGGAGCCCACATTGAAGCAGATTTGCTGGCTAGTTACCCCATGGGAGACCCACACTAGAGCAGTCTGTGCCTGGAGGGTGCACCCCATGGAAGGCACCCACACTGGAGCAGTTTGTGAAGAACCGTGGGAAGGACTCATGTTGGAGAACTGGGAGCTGTCTCTCATGAGAGGGGCCCCACACTGGAGCAAGGGAAGGAATGACAGACACAACCTGAGGGGAAGGAATGACAGAGACAACCTATGATGAACTGACCACATACTCCATGCCCTGTACACCTGTGCTGCTGGGAGAGAGAAGGCAGAGAACTCAAGAGTGAGTTGAACCTAGGAAAAAAGAACAAGTGAGGGGGAGGTGTTTTAAAATTTAGGGCTTTCTATTTTCTCATTATCCTGCTCTGGTTTTGATTGACAATAAATTAGTTTTCTCAAATAGATTTTGTTTTGCCTAAGACAATAATTGCTGAATGATATCTCCCTGTCCTTATCTCAACCTACGAGCCCTTTGTTATACTCTCTCTCCCTTGTCCAGTTAAGGAATGGAGTAACTGAGTAGCTTTAGTTGACACCTGGTCCAGCCAGGGCCAAATGACCACACTGATCTACAAGCTAGTATCCAAAACTTGTGCTGACAGGATGCCACATTTGCCACATAGGTGGGACTTGTGTCTTTATTTTTGCACTTCAGCTCAAATATCAGCTGGTGATTGTATGATCCAGACCCATTTATCTGCCATCCTAGGGATCCTCACAGCACCTACAAAGATAGGAGTACCAAGTAATTGAGTCTGCAAGTTTAATTTACTGAGCTGCCATTAACACTAATTATTTTTCCACCATTTCCCTCCCTAGTGACATCTGTTAGGGGTATAATTTCAGCAGTGAAGTTGAGCCCAGCCCAGCACTGGCAACACAGTGTACACATCCCTCTATTTACTATTTCTTAGCAGTAACCTTGCATTTTACATTTCCCAGGTCTGCTGAGTTCTTTGTAACAAAGCAGTCCCGTCCTGCACACGTCTGAATAATGCCTTGCCCAGGAGAGCCTGGTCACCAGAGGGGATTTTTTTGCTTGCAGCTATGTCCCTAATAAGAAGCTCTTACTTCTTGTACATTGGGGTTCTCTAATGAAAGAGTAGAAACTTTGTGTGAAATCAGCTGAACCTGAAGACCAGGGGTGTCTGGGCTTTCTGTTTTCCACAAAGTCAGCTGAGAATGAAGCACTGTAACTGTTCATATTTTTTGGGCAAACCTCAGGCTGAAAAAGAGACTGTTTTCTACTATGGTTTATATTGTAAATCTCACATTTCAGGCCTAGTCTGTGTAAATACTTATGAGATTAGCCACGGACATCAAGACTAGGAACTACAACTGAGTAACTTTTAGGAAGCTAAGCTCTTCATATCCCGTATCTGCTGTGCATCTAGTGCACTGACTTCTTTAAAAAGCAGCTTTACAGAAGATCCTATTAAAAAGGAAGAATTTATGTAATCATCACAAAAATACATATTAAATCTCAGTATTTCCTAACCCCTAAAGTATTTCTGGTTTATGCTTAGGCACTTGCACTGTAAATCACTATGCAAGAAGTTTCCTTTTCATGGCAACCTCTTCAATTCCATATTCATTTGGCACATGAAACACAAGGGCCTGCCAACTTGTGCTTCTTTCCATATCTCCTGGCTATTTAACAACAGTAACTCATGTTAATGAGGTTGTACATTTGCTTTTTCCCTTAAAAAGTAGCACACAGCTCTTTCAGATAGGGCCCTCATTACTGTGCACATTCTTCAAAGTCCAAATGCAGAATGAATGAGTTTGTACTGACAGCTTTGCAACCTCTGAAAATATGCTTGTCTTTGGGTGGTTTGTCTTCCTCTGTGCTCTAGAAAAGAAGAAAACTTCTGTTCTTAACAAAAACTGAACTAACATGAACCAAGAAACACAAAAGTGAATTATCACACCCTAGCAGCTAGTCTGTATTATAACAAAGTATCACATTAATATGCAACAAAACATCATCTTTAAAATCTCCTAATTTGTTTAACTCTTTGAGGTATAGATTACTGAATTAAAACCATTGCCAAAACTGGTGCTGCGTTAAGGTCATTTATGTGCAGGAAATGTCCCCCTATGACTCTGATGCAGATGAAGATCATATAGTGTCATTTGCTACTATTATGTTCTTGAAGCTTAAGATTATTTTGCTAAATAAAACATTGCAATCAAATTCTCTTCAATGGCTCATCTCTTTTCAGTCTGCACAAACCAAAGCTTTGTATACCTGGAAATAAATGCTAAACCATGCTTGCTGCTCCAGACAGATGGAGTTATTGGCATTAACACGGTTGAATAAACTTAGCATAATTAAAATCAACATTTTGCCCAATCTACATTGCTTACTGCAGGTGCACTTCTTGATTTATTATGTAAAATTATTCAATTTGATTAAAAACAGAAAAGTGTAATACAGAAGTAACAACAGCTTTCCCTTAATAAAGTAAGAGGGATTTTCTCTTTCTGAGGCAAAAGCCATATACCATGGTCCTATCCCAGCCAGGGAGTTGTTTGCTTTCACAGTGCCTGGCTCTTCTGAAGCTGTGCTCACCAGCATTATCCTGTGTGGTTCACAGACCTCCCTGGGGCACTGGCAGCCTTTCCATCCCAGGGCAGGGCTTGGGCTGCCACTCAGACTCAACAGCATTGCAGGGACTGCAGTTAAAACCAGGATGCAGTACAGATTTGGAAATACTCCCTTTATTTCATGAACTGTCCTCCTTGTTTTTAAAGTGCAGATGAAATACCCATAAGGGAGAGGTTTTGTCTGGGGCTGCTACCAAGGGACTTTCCTGTGCAGAAGGTGGACAGGCCAATAGACAGTTCATGTGCAATGGCATCACCAAGTGCTGTTGGTCACTGTCTCCAACAGAGATAAAAAAATATTGCAAAAAAGATACAAAACAAAGTGAAAGGTATGGTCAGTACCATACTCTAGCAAAAGAAGAAAAATCTCAAACGCATTCATCAAAAGACACTCACCTGGGCAACTCAATGCCCAGGGATTGTGGGCATGGATGTGTGCTAGAACCATGCAGGATTTGGAAGGGGCCAGGAACTGATGTATAAACAGGGACATTTTCTTATTCTCCACTCAACTGAGCTTCAAAAAAATGCAGAGTATATTCCTCACCCTCTGTCACATCCCAAGTTTTTCAGTAAAGAAGAATTTGATTTAGAGGCTGGTCTTCCTACTATCATTCCTTACAGAAATCTTTCTTCTGAAGCATCTGGAAATTGTCACTGTGTGAGTTAAAAATATACTCACATATCTGAACCCATCACACAATGCCTATCTTCTAACAGTGCTCATGCTCTACATACATATGAACTGCATGTTATCTATAAATAATGGACAAAGAAAAAGGCATTGGAAGGAAGCTAATTTCAACATCTTTTGCATTTGTTGGTTTCTGCTGCAAAGAGTTTCTGCTGTTCATTTCCTTGGGGTTTTTGAGCAGTAGTATCATATAATATGTCATCTGTTTACTGAGATGGGAACCAAGTGTAAATATTGAGAAATCTGATAAACAATACTGTAAATTCAGAGCTCAACAAATAGGCTGAACACAGGCCAGCAGCTTTCCATTGCTCTTCAGTAAAGGCTAATACTCACCCATGGAAATTACAATATTCATACACAGGCTTAATCTGGCTATGCTGCTTAATCAAGGGAGGAGAGAGAAGAAACAACTTTTGTGTCTGAGTTTATTGCTTGAATACTCAGTGAGGGATAACATTGAGAAAGAACAAGACTGAGTAGTTGCAGAAGAGACTGAAACGGTTTGAATTCTTGTAGTGCCCTTTGGCCTGATGTGTTTGGACTCTTTGAGTGTGTGTGTGACTGTAATGGGATAAAAATGTCAGTGTGAGCTTCTGGATAAAACTGCTTCAGCTTCTTTCTTGTTCACTACATCCGAACATCAGCAGGGGCAGTAGGCACAGTTTGGGGATTGGCTCTGCCAGGTGATTTGCAGCCCAGCAAGAGGTGTTTGACTTTTAACACCATAGCAGCACTGGTGTGAACTTGAGCATCCACACTGAGCATATAACCAGCAAGACTGCAGTGCCACAGTGAGTCTGCTGAAACTTCAAAAGCAGAAGAGATCCACTCTGTTTAGTCAGGGCGTGCACTGTGTTCAGAGCACTTTTGAGGAGATAGTTTCACATGGCTCCTGTTTTGACATTCTTCACTCTTCTGTTTCTGTTCAATGCCCCAAAGCAGCATCTTTTTTTACTGACTCATCATCCCCAGACCACATCAACTTTTTGTCGTGTTCATCCCTCTCTGCCTCTCCCACAGCCCACATTGGACCTGCAGGATCACGTGTACCTCTGCTCTCCAGCTCCCTGGTTTCCTGCTCTGAGACTGCTGCTGGCACAGTGTCTCACTTATTTCCAGACTACAGGGTTTGGTTGGCGACACAGCTAGGTCACTTCTTGCTGTTTGCAAGTTTTTCTTCAAAGCCAAAGATTTTCTGGGTTGTCCAGTGCTCTTCCAGGCTTGGCAGTGGGGAATGGAATGTGGAGACTGTGCTCTCTGATTTGTGTATGCATTGATGCCTTGCAAACCTGTATTGCTGATCTCTAGGACAAGCGCTGCAGCAAGGAAACTTTGTTTTACTGATGACCTAACACTGCCTTTCCTTGTAAATAAGGACATTATTGCTAAGATTTCCTTCATCATGAGTACTTCCATAGGGCTAATGGATTTAAACTGAAAAAGGGTAGGTTTAGATGAGATATTAGCAAGAAATTCTTCACTGTGTGAGTGGTGAGGCACTGGAACAGATTGCCCAGAGAAGGTGTGGATACCCCATTCCTGAAAGTGTTCAAAGCCCTTTGGATGGAGCTTTGAGCAGCCTAGTCTAGTGAAAGATGTTCCTGCCTGTGGAAGGGGGTTGGAAATAGCTGGTCCCTTTCCACCCAAACCACTCTATGATTCTACTTTTGATATACATGTCTGGGCAAACAGGGAGGTTTGTCACTCTCACCAGTTGTGGAAGCTCACAGCTGGAGGATCTGTCTCTGTCTGTTACACATGGGAAAACCAGGAGATGTCTCATGATATCCCTTATGAGTCCCATGCTGACGAGGTGACCCTGACAGCCAGCACAGAGGGGCAGAGCGACTGTATGGACCTCCAGAGCAGTGGCATTTAAACTGGAACTGAAATACCAACTGTAACATCCCAAGGTCATTCTGTAGTATTCACAAATAACAATCTGAACAGGCAGAGTTCCATACCTGAGAGCCCATTGCTGTTTACTGGGAAGCATCTGTTCTCCAGAAGAAAAATACAGAATGCTTTCCTCCTTCCTCCCTGGCAGGTAAAGGCTTAGTGGCATGTCTGGATAAAAGCACAAAAAATCATATGGAAATATGGCTTTACATCACGGCCATTTAATTACACTTTCCAAATGAAGAAAATATTTCATTTTGGCGGGATTTATTGGTGGGTAACATAATGAAGAATAGTGTGTGTGTCATGAGGCAGAAAGTAGAAGCATTTCACAAACCAGTAGTTGGGACAAGTGAAAGAGGCCCTTCCTAGACAAGAACTTTAAGTCAGTGGACAGAAAGCGTGTCTTCCTTTCCCTGAGTTAATTTGCCTGTGCTTTTGTCTCTACCCTGCTTAGCTGACAGGGAGTGACTGCTAGATGCAGTTACTCCAGATCATATCATGGGAGCCTGCAGAGAGCATGAGCTCCATCCCTGAGTCCTTTCACTGTAGTGTTGTGATGTTTTTATTATGGTTGCTGGAAGCTTCTGTTTTGCATTAACAGTCTTAAAACTGCGAGCACCAAATGTTCCAGCAGTGGGCTTGGGGCTGAGCATCCCCATGGTGGGGGAATCCATAAATAGAATTTCACAGGCTAAACAAGATGGTCTGTAGGGCAGAAAGCAACATGCAGGGTCAGAAAAAATTACCCATAAGGCTCAGAATTTTTTAGTTTTATCAGAAAAGCTGAAATTCATGCAAGCAAGATGACATCATTGTTCTGACACTATTCTTTTGAGCTGGCATTAATGATAGAGTGCACTGTATGTTCTTTAACGATGGCAAATGCACCATGGAAATTAAATGTGAAATATTGAAAGCAAAATAATAGCTGAAAAACATCCTGCTTTTAGGGTTTTGGTAGCAGAAAGCATGAACTACACTGCTTATGCCAATCTTGCCGGCTAAAAGAATTAATCAGAATGCAAAGTAGTGTAATTCTGTCCTAATTCTAGGAGAAAGTATCAAGCACATGTTTAAATGTCATTCTCCAGCCATTAATTATATCCACTTAGCAAAGCCCTCACAATGAGCTGTACAATGAGGTGTCACCCACATCTGGCTGGGATGCTCTGTCCAATGGCCAGGAGCTGTAGGAGGGTACAGCCCACAGCACAGAGCAGCTGTTTGGGGACACAGCAGACTGCCTTGGATGTGTGAATAACTATAAAGGAATGAGAATTAAATAATGAGGTCTGCTCCAAGGTGTGTAGGGAAACACTTCAGCCTCTTCTGTGGTCCATCTCTGCAGTGCTGGTGGTGGCACCTCCTGCCCTGAGAGCAGCTCTGCAGTTCATCCCCATTTCTGCAGCCATGGTTGAGAGCAAGAAAAACAAGACAAAACTGCAGCTTGGATTCAGCTGGGGAATTGAATCTCTTTTTGTTTGCAAAACTCAATGGTTGTAGCAATGGGAATCAACCAAGCTGGGTTGGTTTTCTCCAGGATTTACAGATTCACAGGATGCTGCTGATGTCTTGCATGCAGCATGTGGAAAGAAATGGGCGAAAGAAGCAGATCCAGCCACAGCCAGCTCCAGAGGGTTGCCCACAGCTGCAGTATTCCCTGACCTCCAACCTTTCTGAAGAGTCCTTGGAAAGAGACTGAATTGTTGGCTGGAGTTTCAGAGGACCAAGCGCCTGTCATGGAGCCAGTGGTGATGGCAGGGAGTCTATAAACACCTCTTTCTTCTTATTTTAAAGTAAGTTACCCTGAGAAAGGAAGATTGCCCAGAGTCACTTCCATTTTCTCCTGACTGATTTGCTATGCTTTAGGAATGAAATGCTCTCCAGTCTTGAAACTGAGCTTTTCATCATTACCAAAAATCTGTTTTGCTCCAGATCAATTTAGCTTACTG
The DNA here is from genome assembly GCA_013399915.1 of Illadopsis cleaveri. Classification (NCBI taxonomy): domain Eukaryota; kingdom Metazoa; phylum Chordata; class Aves; order Passeriformes; family Timaliidae; genus Illadopsis; species Illadopsis cleaveri. Next base: position 1,002,202 of record VXBB01005920.1, read on the forward strand.
AGAAGTGCTGGGTGTGAATGCATTTAAAGAAGAACAGAAAGAATCAGATTATGCCTTGACTCAAAAGTTCTATTTTAATGGCTATTTCAACATAGTAAAGGGTTAAGGAACATGTGTCCACACTGTTGGAAGGCACTGAATTTGCCAGTATATGGGAGATATAATTACTGGTGTTTGCTCTGAAATAGTAAACTCCATCCCTAATGGTCATATAAGTAATTTTTCTGCTTCCTACTTAGTCAAAATAGATGGTTTTAAATACATCACATTTAGAGCTCTTATAGAGTCTCAAAATTACATTACACCTTTTACTCAGCTGAATTAGAGCCTTGTGTTACATAAAAGAGATCTGAACCATATTGATTACAAAAAAGTAGAAAAGGTTTTATTAAAGAGATTTATGTGCTTTTTGTCGATTTGCTTCACTCTGGCAAAGAGGGATTTAAATTATTCCATTTCTACAGCACTTACCCATCTCAGCAGGTGGCTCTGTACTCTCCAGTCAGTATTCTGAGAGGTTATTTGGCAGTTTAGTACCAATACAAACAGTATAGCTCAGATCTCTAAGGGGATATGAATTGCCATTGTGCTGAAATCTGGCTCCTCTTTCAGAGTTGAGGGAGCTGTAGGGTTCATCCTGCCTATTCACTGGAGGCCATCCAAGCTTCTTTTGGTGTTTGGGTGGTTTCATGACCCTCCTCAGAGGTCATGCGGAGATGGTCAGGGTGATCCATGGCTCCACATTTCTGCCTGCCAGTGTTGACTAATGGACTTGTGCATGCAGGATTGAGGATCATTTCCCCCTTTCCCAAAACACCAGTGGGTGAGATGAGGCTGTCACCTGCTGCAGTTCCTAACACTGAAAATGGCTGTGGCTTTACAAAACCTGATGGCAGTACGCCCTGTCCCCAGGGAAATCAGACCTATAATGATGGGATTTTGAGCTCTGACCTGGGGGGGACGATGAGCAAACTGAGAGCTTATGGGTTAGGATAAAAGTGCAGACTGGTAAGGGTGACATTGTGGGTGTTTGCTGCAGTTGATCAGGAGGAGGAACTGGGTGAGGCCTTCTACAGGCACCTTGAAAACAGCCTTAAAGTCACAGGAAGTGGTTCTTGTGGGGGACTTTACCCTGACATATGTTGGAAAAGCAATACAGCAAAGCACATACAGTCCAGGAGGTTCCTGGAAAGCCTTGATCACAACTTTCTGTCTCAGGCAGTGGAGGCTCCCACAAGGAATGGTGAGCTGCTCAATAGGAAGGAAGGAAGGAAGGAAGGAAGGAAGGAAGGAAGGAAGGAAGGAAGGAAGGAAGGATGGAAGGAAGGAAGGAAGGAAGGAAGATGCCTGTTCCTCTGAGAGGACTGTTGGAGATATTTTCCTAGGGCAAATTTCTGCTGCCCATGGACCACACAGCAGGGCTTTAAACTATCCCCCTAAGCCTGGAGCCTTTAGCATCAGGCATGGGAAGGATTGGTCTGTCAGTTGGAGATAGGGGTAACAGAAAAGACTCAGAGAGAGAGCAGCCACAAAGCTCAAGAGAAGACTTAAGTTAATGAAGACATTGCTACTTAAAGTCAGCAACGACGACAATCCCTAGCAGAGGATTTATTTGAATCAGGTCAAGCTAAGATGGGGGTGAGACAGACCAGGTACTCTGCCAGCTGATGGGAATCCTCAGCATGTGCTGAGGTGATCTCTCCTTAGCCCCAGCCACCAGTGTGCTGGCATCCACCTACCACCACCTTCACCTTCATGCTTAATGACACATCTTGCACTGAACAGCTCCTGCAACCAGGAATTCACACTGTTAAAACAAAGCCATTGTCCTCTGGCCTGGCGCAGACCCCTGCATTATGAGGAAAATGTCTCTGCTGCCTTGAAGCCCTCCAGGAGAGACATCAGGCACCTCCACTGTGTTAGACAGGATGCCTATCTTGCCCTCCATCCAGGGTTGCAAAATCACAACCAGTCATAACACCTAAAATACCATAGCATAGCACAGAATGAACTACCACAGAATTAAATAAAATGACCTAATAATGAAACTTCAAATAGTTATTAAAATTACAGAGCTCTAAGCAGTCAAGTCAAGATCCAAACTATACACACAGATTTGAACCCTCAGTTAGACTTTCCATGCCAAGTGACAAACTGTTAATAGCACTTAGCAAAATCTACTTCCTGTTTAGATGAGGCAACCAGACAGTGGCAGGGATCATTTTAAAGTCTCTTAAGTCTTTGCTGTAACTCACCAGGAGCTAAGTAAGTCTTTCTCTCCACAGCTGTTTCACCTTGGAAGGAGGTTTAAGGAGAGGGCTGTCAAAGGGACCGCTTTTCCCTGCCTACCCCTCAGCAGAAGGTTTAGACCTAAGGCTGAGGCTCAGCAGGTATCCATCTTCGTGCTCCAAAGAGCTGAACCAATGGCACCTGCAAACAAGACTGCCCAGGGCAACCTGAACTTGGGTGAAAGAGCTCTTCCTTCTTGCACAGATTGCCTTACACAACTAAAATACTGTAAAATCCCCAAAATACTTAACAGATTATAAAAGTTTACACATTAGGCCCAGGTGGAGTTGCTAAGCCCTTCTCAGGGATGAAAACACCATTTGGTCCAGGAGCCAGGAGAGCAGCAGAGTCACTTAGAGAGAACAGTTACAAACCACACATTGACTTTTGCAGCAGGAGAACCCCAAAACCACCCTGTTTAAAGGTAAGATCTGTGATCTTCCAGAGCATAGCACATACAGTTGCAAATAAAGTGCTCAGTGCTAATGATTAGCATTTAAACAGGCTCCTGAGCAGGTTTAATACAAGTGACAGGAGAATAAAGGAAGGGACTTCTGCTGCTCCCATGTCTTCATGGAGCTTAGCAGCATAGGTGCAGCTCATGAGTCCACATTCTGGGGTGCTTTCTGGGATCAGGTTAGGATCAGGCTCCTTTCTTCTGTCTGTCATGGTTGTAAATGCCTGTATTACCTCATGCCCCTGGATTGCCATGGCCTGCGCCCCAGACATTTCCAGGAGAAGAGCAAGATGTCACACAGAACTGAGTGAAATATGAAATATTTAAGAAATATGAATTCCCTTAGAGATAGCTGCCTACAGGATTAGAAGCACCAGCACCATTACAAGGGGAGCTCAAGAGATGCCTAAATATGAATTGTTTTAAAAAAAAAAATATATATATATTTTAGTAGGCCACAGGGGAATTCTCACTAGACTTTATAGCCATGATGGTCCCCCAGGCTTTCTGTATGGAGAGCTCCTAAAATACCCCCAATTTCTCATCTTTCTCCAGTTCCCCAGCAGAACCCAGGTAGCATTGCCAGTTAATGTACAGCCCCTACGCTAAGAAATTGAGAGGTGACTAAATCAATTTGCAAACAAAAAGAGTTATCCTGGTTGTCACACCAAATGCTGAGGAATTCCTAGAGGTAAGTGCAAGGCTGAACATAAGTTTAAATGTAGGAAAGGAAAAAAAACAAAAAGAAGTGAGTTGAAATCAGAGCAGGGAAGAGACAAGGAGCTCAGCAATGACTTTGCTGTGATGGATATCCAGAAAAGTCACTGCTCCACTGACTGCCCTTGAACCCTTCAGTTCTGGTCATGTGGAGCCCTTCTTCCCCACTTCCCCATTAACCCCCCAAGCTGAGCACCAGCTGTGCCTTCCTCCTTCCTCTGACAGCAGGTTGGTTTAATTTTACACTGAGGAGTCAGATATGGATTATGAGCTTCTGGCTGAGCATTTTCCCGTTGAGCCAAGCTGAGCAGCTGGTTCAGAGGAGTAGGAAGTGATGTGGGTGGACGTCTGAGGTGTGGCTGTCATCGGGTGACATGGCTAATAATAAGAAGAGTCCTCCCCTTCTGATTCTCCCAGGGAAATTTGGCTCTGCCAGACCTCCCACACATGTCTGATGGAACCAGCAGCCACAGCTCAGGATGCCACCCAGCAGTGCTGCCTGCAGCTCCTGAGCCAGGCCAGGGACTGCAGCTTACAGGGTGCTACTGTTCTGGTGAGCTGGTTCACAGGCCTGCACAGCACTCCCATCACAAAGAGACAAAAATGAGCAAGAGGAGCCAGCTATTATATTGCATGGCCAAACTGTTATGAGGCTGAAGGAAACTCAGTTTCAAGTCCCTGTGGTACCTGTACCAGAGCAAGTATTGAAGCTCAGCATTCTGCCCATCAGGCTTGTGCTGCCCGTCCAATGCAGTAGCTCTGCTCACTTGCAGCAGGGACACAGACAGAAGTCTGACACCTCTCCAGGCAGAACTTCAATCCATCCCTGGTGTTTAAATGCCAGCTGGATGGAAAGGCTGGAAGCTCACTTCCCAAGAAAATCTCCAGCACCAGCTTATGGACAAGCAAGGCAGAGAAAGTGTTTTCTGATGCTCCAATTGAAGCTGTGCCCTGTGGTGAAGAAACCCACACAAGTGTTTTTCTCCTCCATCACTGCATTGCACTTCCTCCTGGAGTCCTGTAAGCCTTGCCTCATCTCACTGAGAGGCAGGTCCTGCCCTGGAGAGAGATAACGTGCTCCCTCCCACTGGGCCCCTGTCCCGCTGATGTGACTGAAGGTGTGAGAGAATGCATGAAAGTGGCTGCAGCTGCTGGGCCAGGGGATGAGACAAGCTACTGGGGTGGGAAGGCAAGAGAAAGCAGGAGAACACACAAATGGCTGGTCTGTCCCAAGGAAGAGCAAAGGTTGATATAATTGAAATCAAAGTCCAAAGCTGTTGCTGCCTGTGAAGTTATTCAGGGTGACACCATTCCTCCACCAGGCCCTGTGGGAAGCAGGGTGGGACCCACCAGTGTCTGGGTGGGAGGGGCATTACTTCTCACTGCATGTATGGTTCACTGGCTTTTGTGCCAAAATATCACCCCTGTGCCACACATTCCTTCTCCCAGCCCCGCCAGCATTCGCACTGCATTGCAACCTCCTTCAAATGTGTGTACGGTGGGAGCAATGGGCCCAGCACAGGGCAGGTGCAAAACACAGGTCCAAGATCTGCTGCTCATTTTGGGGGAGGAGAAGAGTGTGTGGGACAGAAACCAGAGGAGCAGCAGGACAGGTGCCTCACTCCCAGCATCACCAACACAGAACAGGGGCAGGAAAACCAAATGTATGTGCTCATTTCTCTCTCCCCTGGCTGCATTTCACCACTGTCTATATTTGGAAATAACCAATGTAATGTTAAAAATAAAATGTGCTTCAAAAGGGAAATTTAGGCTATATACAGCAATTTTTTACATTGGTATTAGGCTGTGTTCTCTCTGCTTTGTGTATCAATTGCCAAGAAGTACCAATATGATGCTATAATTTATATAACAACATATTCAAAGTTCATGCATCTGTTTCTGCTAAGGGAGGCCCAAAAATTCAGGATCAACTTCTACTGCCTTTAAACTGGAAGAGGGATTCACTCCAGAAACAAGTCTCCATTATAAGACAAACCCATCAAAACCCACTGTGTGCCTGATTTCTTGAAGCAGTAGAATGCATGTAAGCCAGCAGGGCAATGGAGACTCCTCTGCTGTAAGAGGATAAAGTAGCAACAAAATGTATGCATATCAAAAATATACTGATGTTACAACACAAGCCATACGCCCTCTCTTGTTTTGTCAAGCTTCATTGTCTTCAGAAATATTCCCTTAAAAATACATTACTTGTATTTCTGGATTATATTTTTAGAATGTGAAAGAAGAAATCCCTGGTTAAGTCATCAGTCCAGCCTGCAGAATGAAAACAGGAGGGCAAATTTAAGGCATGAGATCCCATACCAAACCCTAATTCAGTATCAAATATCTGATCATTTAGTATCTAAATGATCAGGTATTTGATGTGCTTTGTTGTTTAAACACTACCAAAGCAGGAGCTGTTCACCAGAGGATCATGTGGCATTGTACACTCCCCTGTCCCCCATTTTCAAACTGACAAGCCATATCAGCTCAGTCTGTCCTCCCAGAGATGCCCCCATCACAAGTACCTCTGTCTCTACAAATATCTGATACAAACTCATTCGCAGAGTGGAGGGCTTGGGACACACCCAGTGTGAAGGTCAGCCCTTGCAGCCTCTCCCCTGCCATCTGATCTGGACCTGCCTCACTGCACTGCCAGGCACTCCATGCCTGTGGTTAGGTCTAATCAAGATAATGAAGCCATTTATGTGATTAGTGTCCCCCTTGCTAATTGTGATTTCATCTCTCACGCACAGCATTATAGAGCACTGCAGGACACCAGGGAGATCTAATGTCTGAGCTGGGGTGCTCAGACCAGTACTGAAGTCTCATGTTGGCAGAGCTGTGGCATCAATCACTACTCAGCCATGGGACCCATGACCATGATGACTCAGAGGAGTCAGGCATGCTACTTTGTCCCAAGGGTGTCACCTTCCCCAGCAGTGCTGAAAATAGGGACTGCTTAAACCATGGGGAAAGAGGTGGCTTAGAACAGTTACTGTGAAAAACGGAGCAGGCTGCTCTGCATAGCTCTGTCCAGGGTTTACATGGACCTGCAGAGCACTAGTACAGAGTGACACCGGCTGGTGCTTTGAGTGGGCTTGTGATGGCCAGAAGATGACCCAGATGTCATAATATATTGCAAGCTATGTAGACATAAACAACAGAAGTATTTTAAAAAGTTTTCTTAATGAGGGTTTAGAGTAATGTTCTTAGAGGCACTTTATTTACAACACTTGGCCATTTTTAATTCATATTTTTAGTATTAGCAAACATTAAGTTTTAGAAGGATGAACTTTTAAAAGGAAAGGAGACTATTTTTTCCATCTAGTCATGATATTTTTTTTTTTTAATTTACACAGCCAAAGTACTTTAGTCATTGGTTCATAAAACACAAAGGTCTTCTAAGTAATTTTAAACTGTGAGATCATCATCCCTGCAAGTGGATGTGGCTCATAGGGATATGGTTTAGTGGTGACACAGTGGTGAGAGGTTAATGGCTGGACTTGATGACCTTAGAGATCTTCTCTGACCTTAATGATTCTATGTGTACCTTTAACAATTCCTAGCACTGTTATAGCCCCCCTTTATGCAAGGCTGGGGGAAGCCATGGATGACCTGGAGAAGTGGGAGGGGGTCTGTCTTGTTTGAGAGCTGCAGTCCCACTGTCCCACCGAGTGACACAGGAGAGGACACAGTTGTGGTTGGTGCTAACAGAGGAGAAGAGGGGTAGTGCCTTCCAGCATGCACATGCACACCTCTCTTTCACACTGCCTTCTGCATCTGTGCTGAGCCAGTGCATCTGGAGTGGTAAGCAGCCAAAATCCCGACTGAAGCCTTTCTGAGCCAAACGATGCTGCCTCACAAAGCAGGGAAAAGGCCAGCCTGTGGCTGAGGGCTGGAGGGAAGCAATGGGCAGTTCTCAAAATGTGTCAGAGAAGGGGTGTGTTTGGAGAGCTATTTGCTGTCCTCATTGGTATTAACACTGTGCCTAGGAGAATTAAACACTGTTTTAAGTGATCTATTGGCACAAAAGGCCAGTTTGTGTGGACCTTAGCCATTAGCATCACATCTGCTCTAACATCTGCCCTTAAACGTAGAAAAAAAAAGATAAATTCAGGTAAGCAGCCCAAAAGTGTTGGTCAATACAACAGGGAGTGCTCTCTCCTGTCCATATCCCAACCACTTTCTTGTCCTAAGCTGGTTACAGCTGTCAGAACAAAAAAGATTGCTCAGAAAGTTTTCAGAGGTGAGAAAGAAACATTTCGGATGACTGTGAGGAGCTTCTTCCAGCACAAACAACACGTAAGTGCTTGTAACAAAACGGAACCAGTGAGTGATGGTGGGAGAAAGGGTGGGAGGCAATCCTGCTGGGGCAGGCACGGATGTTTTGACAGTATATGAGAGATGATGCCAGGGAGAGGAATGGAATAGCACTGTAGGAGAGGAGGGAAGCTGATGATAGGGTGGATAGAGAGAGCTGGCATGTTCAAAACAGCAAGCTAGGAAAACTATCTTCTTAGCAGGATTTGGATGGATATATTCGTAGGGCAATAACCTTGCGATAATTGAGACATATGAAAATCTGTGTAAGGCTATTAGGATGGAGAATAGTCAGACAGAAATGTGGAAAAATTGTGCTGAAATAATCTGCAAGATGTGGGTATTGCCTGGATATGAGGACCTTTAGAGACAGTCAGCCTGAGGATGCTGTCCAGACTAAAAGTGCAAGGATGAAGATGTATGTCCAATACCTGAGGAAGAAGCAGTTTAAGGGGAAGACCAAAATCTCTGAACTTGTGTTGCTGGCAAGAATAGAGATACTACTACTACTAGAGCAAGTAGATTTGAAACAGAAATGTATATATCAGCTGTGGAAAAAAACTTCTTGGGGTCCAATTCATACAAGAGATATCACTCAGCACTGGTTTCTGGAGTCACTCTATCTCCACCAACCACACAGGGAAAAGGCCACCTTCAAAACCAGACTCACCCTGTCAGATACCAGCCAGACTCACCATACCCTGAGCACCCAAATGCACCATGCCAAGGAAGCCAGCCTGTGTCAGTCACACGTCAGGAGCAATGACACAACCATTTCTGTAATTTCCAGGGACACTCTTCTGAATACCACAGATGGGGATGTGAGTCTGGGGAGAGAAAAGCTCAGGAAGCCAATATTGGTATTATGTAACCATCAGCTGGAAGCAAGCTCCTTTTCCAAGGAAATGAAGGCTCTATTCTACCTCCATAAGAACAAAGGGGAAAGGGAATTGAATCTAATGGTACAGCCAACTCAGAAGATCTTAATGTAGGGAAAACCCTACAGTAGAATCAGGGGCAGTGAAAATTCTGAGAGCCTGCAGAAAAATAAGTCCAACTGCATTCTTTTCACTTCCCATTGAGATGCATTTCTCTCTAGTCTAGGCTCCGGCCACATTTTTAGTTCACAAAATGTGATACAGACTGCAGCCTTATTTCTTGGTGTTGCAAGAAGGCAATTGTCCCCATGCACCACAAATGAAAAGAGACTTTTTTTTGGCACTTTCCAACCACTATCCCATATTTTCACTGGCTAATGAAAATAACCTTAATAACACACTCTGATTTACCCATAACTGATTTACTGGGACTTACTTTGCTGGGTTGGCTCTAACCATACATGTTCTCCAGTACCTGCAAGATAGCACACTGCCTTCCTCCATTTATATGTAAGCTTCTCACAGATTGGTGTGGATGGTTCTTCTCACCAAGACCAGGCAAGGGAGCACAGGAGAGTCAATAAATGAACTTCAGCAAGCCTATTTGGAGAGTTGCATAGGGAAAGGTTTTGGGAAGATGGCTAGAAGAGTAAAATGGTCCAGAGCAAGGCAGAAATGTCTTTACAGGTCAGACTTCTACACCTTCTGTCTTCCAAATTCAGATGGTGCAGAATAAAGCCAGGCAGACCTAACAGATGTAAATCTGTTTGCCAAGAGAGGGTAGTGATATGGCCCCAGGACTGATGGCTGATTTTACACAGAAACACTTGGTGACACATCTGGTATTCCTGGCAGGAGCCACCTACTTTCAAGCCTGACAAAACCAGTATGGATTGCTTCACTCTGTATCAGCTGTTCTCCTATACACAAGCATTCACATGGTTTCCTAGAAGATGAACAAGCCTGTCTCCCTTCCATGTAGCTCCGGGACAATTTGTGTTTCAAAGAAACCAGATAAAATGCACTAAAACCAAAGAGCACAAGTGCATTTGAAGCACAAACCTCTTTTGTTGTGGCTTCAATGGCTTATCTGTGTGCTGACACACACAGTGCACAGCCCTCTGGTTGTGTCCACACCAGGCACCGACTGATGGGCAGACTGGAAAGCTGTGGTGTGCTCTTCCCCCAAGTCACTAGACTGAAAAACCTTGAATGTACAGTGTGGCAAGCACAAGTCATTCAGAGCAACACCTTAAACATGTCAGTCCCATGTGTGAAAGGCCAAGGTCAGTCTGCTGCATTCCCATCAAAGCTGCTCAGAAAAGCGGAGTAGTGTGTGATACAAAATAATTACCTAGTCAGCAGAAATTCATAAACCTCCTCTCAAAACCTGTATTACAAGTTATCCTTCAAACCTTGACAAACTGCACAGTGCTTTCCTAGGTGCTGTCATATGAATATTGTACAACTTCTGTTTATTGTGAGGTTTGCATAATTGTTCCAGAAAAATATCAGTTTATAGCACAATATGCAAGGAATGATTTTAAAAAAATCATTACAAAGTTTCATTCAGCGGAGTTCAAACTGATGCAGTTTAAGGAATTTCAGATGAGACATTTCAGCTTGAGAGTATTTTAGTACATTTGACCATCCCATAGAATTGTTCATCAACATTTGTATCTATTTGTCCCTCACTTTAGCATTTTGGTAATTTTGCAGGATACACAAAAATGTCTTTAAGACATGTATTAATACCAAATAATGGGAAATTTCTTCACAATAACTAAGTACTGCAGGGTTGTTGCACCACATCTTTGGACTGGTGATGCCTGTGATTGATTCCTGAATAAATACTACATTTCAGAGGAGTTCTGCATTTCCAGAGCTGTTCTAATCAAGCATACAAGGCCACCAACTGGGAAGGGCACAGTGACAAGAGGTTCTCTGCTGCAGCAGGTTGCAGAAATGCAACTAATTTTTAATTTCATAATTTTCAAACCTTTTTGTAACAGTTCCAGTTCCCTCAGTTACATACGCTGCCCCTGCCACACCCATACATACCCCCTGCCAGCTACCTCCATCCTATCCAATGATAAATGGTAAAGAAAATACTTTTGTTTACTGAAGTATTTTGTTTCTGATCTTACAGAGACATATTTAAAGTGCGCCCACACATAGTTCAATATTTTATCAGCAATATTTTATCTGGCACAGGAAATTCAGACAAATGTCTTGGAGGCATCATGGAGCCTCCATAACTGATATTGGATAGCTGAAGTTTGGAGAAGAATGTTATTGTTGAGTAGGAAACCCTCTCATATCATCTTGTGCCTAACTCAGCTTGGGTATTCACAATTGATTTCTCTTTTCCAAGTAATCATACATTTTATCAGTCTTAACCATGACTGCACAATTATCTACATTTTGAAGAATTAACTGAGTGTCACAGCATATTTCCAGCTATTTAGACATATTCATGAGGCTTCTCCTGAAGGCCCACAATTAGACTGGGGAGCTGACACCCAATCCCTCTGAAAGATTGCCTGAGTACATTTGATGTTGTCAACATTGCCCAGAATTCTCATTATGAGGTGCCACAATGAGATGTTTAGAAGAATGGCAGCACTTGTCCATTTGGGCTGCAGATTCTCATTCCAGCTATTACAGGTTGGTTTTTTTTTTAAAAAATTTTTTAGGGAAAACAAACACAAGCTATTCTTGCAGTTTTGATATAAACAAGAAAATGACAAAACTGTTTTCCAGCATTAAAATTTCAAATATTTTCTCCCATAAGACTATTAACCCTCCTGCCCTTCTGGCTGGAGACATAACCCATCTGGAGGTGCCAGCACCAACCCCATAAATTCTGGGTTGAGTCCCACCTATGCAGAGCTCCAAATCCAGGCTGCCTGAAAAACCGCACCTGCACATTCTTAGGAGAAGCTGCAAGGTCTCAACAGCTAAAGTTTTTCTGGGAGCCTATCCTAGCTGGGTGGACTCCTGCTCCTGCCTGCTTCCTGTCCCATCCCGATGCAGATGTTGGTAACCTCTCTAGGAGCACTTCCACAAGTACAGAGAAAACTAGGCACTTCAGGAACAGCCAAGCCCCTTGGAATCAAGCCCTGAAAAGAGGAGCTAGGAGTCTTTTTGCCATGTCTTTTCCATGACCTGAAAGCTCCTGACAGATGGACCTGTGTGGCTGCAGCTGGGGAGGAGCAAGTGCCAGGGCTGGAGAATGAATGCCAGACAGAGGGAGTGGCAGCAGGAGCAGGAGAGGGAGTGAGCCATTTGCAGCAAGGGATGAAAGGGGATCCTGGAGCATCTGGGCAGAGGGAAGCAGGATGGAGGATGGAGGATGGAGGTTTTTACCATAAAGGAGATGAGCAGGCTGAAGAAGAAGTCTGCGAGTCAGAGCGGTGTGGGGAGGAGGGGCAGGTTGAGGAGGAAGGAGCACCATAGGGAAAGCAGGCTTGAATGCAAGAGTGGAGTGTGGTGGGTGGGAAGAGGTGGACATGGTCTGAGAACTCACTGAAGCTGGTGGAAAGAGTCCCCTTTAGAAGAGAGTAAAGGAGAAAGTGGTCTCTGTGGAGGAATGCAGAATCTCCAAAATAACAAAGTACAAGCAAGAAGTCTATGTAAAGCCATGTTTCCTGACAAAGAATCATCCAAATATATAGTGAAAGAGAAGGATATCAAGGAATTAAGGCTCCTGAAATGCAACTCCTGGATTTTCCTTGTGTCATGAAAGAGAAATTTCCCCTGCCAAGCAGAAGAAAGGAGGGCATTGATTGCACTGATCCAGTGCTCCTCATCTGCCTGCCTGAGAAATAGGGAGAAGATACTATTTGAGAGAGGGGTACTGTAAGCATAACTGCAGATGCACTGAGGCAGAATTAATGGAGGGAGGGTGATGGGAGTGTGGCACATGCCCTGACACAGGCAGGAGATCTGAGCTAGCTTTCAGGGCTGCTTGCTCCCTCCAGGACATCTCCAATGATTCAGGGTTCCTGGGTTTCTATGGGCACCTCCAATGAAGGGGAAGCTCCTGCCAAAGTTAGCCCTTTCCTGGTTACCAAAATCAGATTGTTGCAAGGCCCTGTTTCCTCAAAATCCAGGCTTGAATAGCTCCAGAGCCGCTGGAGTTGTGTGGGTTAAGACAGACTTCCCCACATGCAGCACGCCATGCATGGGAAAACTGCACAGCTGTAAATGGAAACCATGGTCTGCAGAACTTCTATTCTTGAGTCCAGCTTCTTCCCACAGTGCCAGTTCAAAACTGAGTGTTAGATATTTCAAACATGAAGAAAATGAAGTGCTTATTTTTCAAATGCTTTCTGAGAACACAGTACAATTCCTTCATGCTTGGTATACCAACACTCAGCTATGGTTTATTCAACTGTGTTTGATTGTTGTAATAAAGTTATTTGATAGATGAACATCTGGTTCATGTTAACTCCTCCCCAAACTCTCCAAAAGGAGGAGTGATATTACTTCTCCAAGATATTGCAGATCTGAAGCTATTTCCCAGTCTCCTGAATAATATTCATGCCTTGTAGCTCCACCTGATGCAGTGTTGTGTGTCCAGTTTCTCACCAGGCTGTTTGTGTCCTTTCCCATCAGCTTATTCTCCAAGACAGTTATAAAATGTCAGACCTCCTCTCATGATTCTGCTCCCTCAGTCTCACACTGTCCCTCATCTTTGCTGATGGTTTAAAGCCTAGTTATAGTTCCCATATACTAAATGATTTCCTAGGAGTTAAAGCTTTCTTTAAGGAATGGTCAGAAAATCCCATTAATCATGTCTGTGGCAATCAAAATTCCAGTTAGGGAAAGTGAAACATAATTACTCATTTTCATCAGGCAAGCTGCTGCCCTGCACCTGAGTTTATTAACCAGCCAGCATATCTGATCAGGGCATGGAAAAAACTCCTACCAGATGTCAAATGGGAGAAAGTGGAAATGTGCCCAGCTGGTCCTCAAATTCCTAAAACTCTTCCCTGCCCCTGCTCAGTCTTTCACAACCAATTTAACACATGCTATCCCAAAGGGCAGTGTGAGATGCAGGTTGCTTGTGCAGCAGGATGAGTGGTTTTAGCAATAAACACCTCTTTTCTGGCCTGAGAAGGGGCTGGCAGGGCTGTGCTCTTCATCAGATAAAGTCCACTTCCCTGGTGCAGGTAAAGCAGAGGGGTAAAAAATTCAGGGTAAAAACCTTGCCATTTAGTATTTTTTCATAAAAAATGGCCGGTATTTTACTTCAGGTACGTGATTAACTGCCTTTTTTTTTTTTTTTTTTAGCTTTTGCCTTTTTTAAAAAAAAAAAAGCTAAGTCTCTCCCCTGATAAATATTCATATTTTCTTCACTACTAGAAATTATCCTGAGGCTCAAACTTTGCATCTTGTTAGCTGAAGCTGTTAGTCTTAGTGTAGTTAATAACCATAACAGGGCTAATGGAGCATGTACCTAAAATACTTATTGCTCTCTCTTCCAACTAAAAAGACCATTTTGGAAGTATAAACATTTTTTGATTTATCAGGAAAGGCTTCTCAGAGCATTTCCTGGATAATGGCTGGCTGCAGAGGAGACTTTATACTGCCCACACAAATGTGTCTTGGTGTCAGAATCCAGACCGAGAGAGAAAGAAAACAAACACAAAAATTGACTGGTAAATATCTTTAAGATGACTGGCACACTGTTATGAACTTATGAGAAATAAACCAGAACATTTAAAATAATGAACGAGAATTCAAGGACTTCTTAGCAAAACAGAGGCATACTTTGAGGTTCAGATATTCACTCACCCAGCCACTACCTCATCTGAATTAGTGAGGGTATTTGGATTTCATTTTTGTTATGCTAATATGATATAATTACCCACTGAAATTCACTTATCTGAAGCCTTTGTTTATCATGGATTCACAGAGTGATTTTCTTCTTTAGAAATGGAAAATATCAGCCAGTCAGACAATACCAGAGATAAAGAGCATATGACCAAAAAAGTGAAGCGCAGAAAAAAAATCAGTAACAAAAGCCCTCCTACTTGCCAAAAGCCTTCCTACCTGCTGTTATCAAAACCCTGGGTCCTAAAATTTTGTTTAGCAGCACAATGGACTAATTACAAATGGCTTTGGTAGCACATACCTTATTCACATTATCAAACATAGGATAAGAATTATAAAAACACTGCTAAATTAATTTCCTTCCCAAGATGAAATGAGAAGTTGCTCAGGGGACTAGGTGATACAGAGAATTAACAGAGCTTTGAACAAAGGAGAAAACAGAGCAGGGAAATAGAAAAATCAAAGGAGTCTGAGTATTCATCAGCTACCTTAATTAAAGTATGAAACCAAAGAGCTGCGACAGCAGACACACAAAGCATTGCACAGGGCTCATGGGTGTCTAGCACTGGGAGAAGAGTCCCTCCTTGGGAAAGGCTCCTCTGGGCAGAGCCAGGTTTGGTCCAGAGCCAGGGCTGGTGCTTAGGAGATGGAATGGGGAGATGAACAGGCAGTATCTGGTTAACTTGTGCTTGTTTTAGGCTGCACCCTTCTCCACATTCCCTAGTGCTGCCATCCATGGAAAGCCAAGCAGAAGGGATTGCCTCCATCCCCCAGAACACATCCCATCCCACCAGGCTGATGTCCATTCCACAGAGGGCTCCTAGGGTGGGTGAAACTCACTGCTGGAAGACCAGTCTGATGAGTCAGAGACAGTAGAGATCTTGCGGATCTCTTACCAGATCCATAAGAGTCAACTGTGTTGGTTTTGAGCCCATGATGACAAGGCAAGGAAAGTCCCTGTTCTTTCCCACCTTATATCCAGCTGCAGGGCTGGCACCTGAAAAAGTAAATATGCCTTGGGCTTATGGGATCTCTCAAAGGAGCTGGCTTTTCCTAGAATGGGGGAAGCCATTCATATCAGAGGCAAAAGGAGACGCAAACTTCAACCTTGGCATGCAGAGCCACCCTTTACCAACACACTTCTCTGAAGTGAGAAAACACCTGAGAACCTGCTTTTGGTTTTGGTCTTTTGCAAGCACAAGAATGTCCTTTCTCTCTGTGCTCCTCCTACAGGAGTCTCTATGTGGTCTCTTGCCCTGTTTATTGACCACAAACAGTTTGGACACAAGATGCATCATTTGATCTTATGCCCTGGGGGTTTTGGTGACATCAAGCACAACCACAGAGAGGTTGGGGAGCCTTCACCCCCAAGAGTGGGAGCCTACCATTCCCTTTCACACACACGGTGGCTGTGTTATGTATATTCTGTATTTTCCATCATTGCTGTATGTTGAGGCGTAGGGAATGCACATGCCCTCAGGGAAATTGGAAATCCCCTTTGACCCTCAGCAATGGACAGGTTCCCAACATTTTGTGTTGTCTCCCATTTTCTGAGCACTCCTGCTCAGCTCCCTCCTGGAGGCAAAGCTCAGGAGAAGCTGGCTTGGTGGGGGTGCCAGAACCCTCTGGGGGAGCAGGACCCACTCTCTTGTCTATCAAGCAAACTGAGAAGAAAGGAGGTAAAGGATGGGGCCATTTACTAATGCGAGGAGAGGAAGAACTACCGCTCCCACCATACTGATTTTCCACGGGCATTACAAGCCAGACTAACTCTCTTGTAGATTTTTGGCTTCTCTGGCCCATTCTGCTGCATTCAGTCCATGGCTTAGGCTCTCTGCTTCACATAAGTAAGGGGAAACAAGCCCCAAGCAAGGGAACAGAGGGAATGGTAGTCAGGAATTGCATGTTTCCCTACCTCGAAAGCACCCTTAAGAATTTCTACATAAATATCCACACCTAAATATTTTTATGTCCCCTGCCTCCCTTGTTCTCTCTTGGGTATTTATTTATGTAAGAAGGGTGACAATGCTTTAAAAAAGAGCTAATGGGCTTAGACACAACTGGGTGCTGTGTGAGGAAGGGCACTCATCTCAGCTTGATACATCAAAATGCTTTTGCTTTCTTTATGCTTGTTGCATAAAACATGCACAAAAGTGGTCAGAAAAGAAGCATGAGCTTACAAACAATTCAAGAAGTTGTCACAGTCACAAAGACTAAATATTTAATTGATTTGTTGTTTGTGCAACAGGTGAGCACAAACCCCAGTTCCACTCACCTAAGAAGGAATGCATTGGGGTGTACTGCTGATGACAGATGACAAGTGGCATGGAGATTTGCCCAGCTGCCACCCATGGCTCAGGGTAACCCAGATTTCACCCCAGCCTGGAAGAAAATGAATTATCTACTTTTACAAGGAAAAATTCAGAAGCCTTTAAATATTACTGAAAGACATTTTTTTTAACACCACCCACATTGCCTTCATTTCTTGGTAAGTCTCAAAGTAAGAGCCACACCAAACCAAAGTTTAACAATCCAAATTTAGATTTTCTAAAGCCTCTTCCCTCACTGCAGTATTTGTGGGCATTTTGCTGAAGTATATTTGCTTCAAAATGTACTTCAGTTGTTCCTTAAGGGGGTAAGAAGCATCCCTCAAATGTACTGCTGAACCTTCACAAAAAGTGCAGTTTTCTATTTTAGAAAAAAAAAAGCTGATGTAGCTGGAGAGTTTGTTGGGTGAAAAAAAAAAGGGTTTGGGTGAAAAATCAAGGTTGGTCACAGCTGGCCTTTGGCTTGAGCCTGCAGCCCTGCTCCAAACCCTCCACTGCTCTGAAAGCACAAGGGGCTCCATTCACTGCCCACGTAACGTCACTGATGTCACATAAATCAGCTCAGCTTCTTCTAAATAGAGCATTAACCATTTTCCACCTTGCAATTCCAAGAGAAAGAAAGGAAAAAAATGTATTGGGCTTCGGAAGCCACACACAACTGAGTCTCACTTTGTCTGGAAACAATACAAAATTCACATGCAAAGCATAGGGAGGACAAAAAGGGCCCTGTCAACCCCTATGAACTTGCAACAGCAGGTTCCCCTCTGAGCCTATATAAACACCATATGCACTGCTGCCTCTGAGAAATCCTGGGGACAGCTATGGCTGGATAAGAACTGCTGGGTCAGAAGATAATCCAGGAGAGAGTGAGACAAGCTGGTGTGTTATACAGAGGCCAGCACAGTCCTCACAACAATCCAACACACGGCACAGCACACACTGCAAGGAGCTTTGCTGAGCTGCTGAAGGCAAAACATGGACAAAAGATTAATTGAGCCCTAAATAATAGCTCTCAGTGGAGAGCCAAATCTCTATGCCTTGAAGAGCAATGCACTTGAGTGTGTCAGATCCCTGACAAATGCCAGTAATACCCAAAGAAGCAGGTGGTGAGCAGAATTTGCTACCCTTTAGGAGAAAAAATAGGTATTTAAACAGTATAGTTTAAAAGGTAAATACTCAAAAAAAGAGATGGTACCTATGATGTGCAGTGAGTACCTTAGTATGTGTTGTACTCACCTGACAGCAGCAGAGCCAAAACACAAACAAAGCTACCCCTCAAGGCTCTGACCTGGTCCCTGTCAAGTTTAGTTTTGCCAAGACACTGTGTGGGACCTGGAGAGGACAGTGTGAGAGTCTGTCCCTACCAGAAGCATGGCTTGTGCTTAACATCCCACAGCTCATGGGCTGCAAAGGTAGAAGGAATCCTTTCTACTGCTGCAGAGATGTTATTTCAGACTTCTCCATGAGTCTGGCGCTTTGTCTTGAAGAGCTACACAACAAAGACTCCAGGACTGTGGTCTAATTCCTGAATGTATTAAAAGCAGGACTATCCTGTGGCATGGGCAAACAGGAGGGAAAATTCTAAGGAAAGGCTGGACTAAGACCCTCCAACCTGTATAGCATCTCCTATCCAAATTGTACATCTCTGTTGTGGGACACAGAATGAGCAAAACTAACCCTGCCTTCCTGGACAATTTACCATTTACTTCATATGAATTTCCAGGCTTTGCCAACAGTGCTTCTCAGCCTGAGTCATCAGCAGAGGTTCCCTGCTGTGTCTGTGTGTCACAGCTCCTCACTCTCCCAGACCTTTTCCAGCTCCTCCTGTTAAATGTGCGAGATTTACATTTTGGTAGAGACACGCTGTGTTTACACCTTCCAAGTGGCTTATAAGTTTATGGCAGGTTGTAGGGAACCTCAAGTGTCAGAGAGATTTAAGAGCTGAATATCATCGTGGGCAGTGGAGAGCACTTCAAAGTCAATCAGTGCTGACCAAAGCCTTCTCTCTGAAGATGATACGTTTTGCTTTTGGTGTTGGTCCTATGTGAAGAACTGAACTATCAGTCTTCGAAACTGAGAATTTTGGAACTCCTGATCTTCTCCGACAAACACAGCTTGCTTTTTAAGTGCAACTGAGATCAAAAAGATAAAGCTTTTGAATCTTGCATTGGCAGTTTTGTTGCCAAGAAGGTCTCAAAAAATGCATAGTTTCTCAGCTGAAGAGTTCTCACCTGATTTTGATGAAATTTACTAAGTTATTCAGCATGAACTTAACACATGCTCTCCCTCCCCCCGCAAAAAAAGAGCGAATAAAATATTTTAAAAAATTCTGCTGTGACCAGAGGATGAAAATACATGATCTTGTGATGTTTGTCAGTCAAATTATACAGAGTTTGTAGTGGCATAATTCCTTAAATTTGAAGACAATTATTGCAGGCTTATATTGAGAAAACATGAGACTGAGAGTAGACCTACAAATATGTCCATGCTAAAATGAGATCCCAGAGACTTTGCAGTGCCTTTTTCATAAATCTGAGTCACAACAAGCAAACCTCTGACACGGCTTTCTTTGAAGTATTGTTTTACTAAAATAAAAAATGAAAATCCATGTGCTTCCTTCTGTGATGAATTATTCAGCTCCTACAGAAAAAGGGACAAAATAAGGAAATAAGAAAAAAGCTGGGAAGCACATAAATATCACTCACAAAATGCAAGAATAAATCTCATAACTTTTGGAATTTCTGTGGAAATATATTTTAATGTTCTTTTCAACACAGGAAGCATGGCCTCTGTTCACATGAAATGAATGTGCATAAAAGAGATACTAAAGGTTCTTGTGCAGCTGCAGTGCAGCAAGCTGCAGTCATCCATCATGAAGTTGCTGCCCAGGGGGAACTGCCCTTTTATCCTAATTGTGTGCAGGGCTGTTCAGCTGTCACATGTGACTCTGATAGTTGTTTCTGCAGTTTTGCCCAGATTTTGTATACAGACTTCTGTAAATGGAGCTCTGGTCTTCATTTCTCTGATCTGCTCTCTTTTAACAAAGTACATTTTATCTGCAAGAAGGGAACTGAGCTCTCAAAGTTCACCCAGGCATGGTTCATCTTGTGCACTATCAGAAGGAAAAAATCTAAACTGGTATTAAATCCTGTGAAGTTAAACACCTTTTGTTTTCAGCAGTTGATAAATGAAACAGAGACATTTATATTTTACAGTGCAGATACAGATGACTTGGATGATTTCTCCTCAGCTGTAATGTCCCAAATAATTGTTTCTAATGATCATCACTTTAAAGGACAGCATTATACACCTCCCTTGGTACAAATGGATTTTATGTAGAGGTTGATGCTTTCTTTTTACTATTTTGACCAAGTTTAATTCAAACATAGTAGGAGCACAGCAGGAAAATGCACTACTTTAAATATAAATCCTGTTGCAGAGCAAAATAAGAAATTCAGCTTATCTTTCTATTAAAGCAGATGAGAAAGAGCAGTCAGTATATGAACATTAATATGTATGAAACCTGATAGAGTGTCTGTAGATGACAGCTGTATTCTGTTCACGAGGCACTGCTGGATGGGAGTGTTTTGCAGTGATATAGGCAAACCCCTGAGGCTCGGTGGTGGTGGGGACACACTTGGTCCTGCCTGTTTGACCAGGGCTGCTCTGGAGCAGCTGCCTGACAAGAGGAATGGGGTTGGAGGTGCACTGAGGTCACATGCCCCTTCCTCTGGAGCAGAGGACTGAGTCCCTCTGCTCACAGACATCATGTTGTGAGCTCCCAAGGGCAGAGGGCTGCTGCCGTTCTGGACTGCTGAGTGCTTGGCACCATCACGTGCAGTCCACCTGCAACCTGTCCCTCCATTTCCAGCTTAAAAGTTAAGTCAGACATGAAAAAGTTGGTCAGACATGAAATTCAACTTTTAATGGCTTCAGAAACAGTATTTTTCTAGTTTGTCAGAATTGCTTGGTCCTAACTAAAATCCCCCCAAAAATCCCCAAAAATTATGTGTCTTCGTGTGATGCAGGAGGAGTTCAGAGAGAGAGGAGCCTCCTGGTTCTTGCCCGAAGCTGGCGTGGCCTCTGACACTCTGGACTGAAAACGTGGCAAGAGGCCAAATGGTATTTTGTGAGAACATGCAAGTCCTTGGGAGATGAGATAAACAACCTTTTATAATAGATTCAAAAACAGCTTCCCTGGAGAAGTGACAAAGAGAGTCCTCATTTTGAAGAGTGGGGTATAAAAGATAACTTCTTGGAGGTCCATGTCAGTCACATTGATGAGAGGAAGATAAATATAGCTGCAGAAATGGCTGCTGTACTCCAGCCCATCAGATTGGCTCTGGAAACTTTGCATAGCCTGCCTTCCATCGTCTCAGAGATGATGTTTACAAGGAATAAAATACATAATTAGGCAAGCAGTTGGCAAAAGACATAATTTATCATATTAAGCAATTAAGCAGCACTGGACGGATTTGGCTGCAGCTCTGAAAAATCTGCATAATGAAACAGTGGCACTTGACATTAAAGTTGAACTTTCCTTAGGTCTAATTTTGACTGCCATTCATAGAGACAAAGTTTTTCGGACCATTTGAGTTGGGAGTGTGGGGAGCATAGATGCAGACTCTGGCTGTTTGTCTCCCCAAGCTGCCATGGCTGCAGCAGGACTGTGCCAGCCTGGAGCAAGTGCCAGGGTATCAGGAGGGCTGTGAGCAGGAGCAAAGGAGGCTGTTCCCATGCTGTGCTTAGAGAGCTGTGCCACCAGCATGACTATGATTTTCAGGGCCTGGGGAAGTCCCTGTGCAATCACCCCTTCCCTGCTACAGGATTCCCTCCCCGGGGTCACTCCCTGCAGGTGTGACTCCTCACAAGCCTCTCTGCACACAGGGGCTGGTGTGGATACTCCTGGGGCTTGACTTTGTGGCAGTGCAGGGAAGAGGGAAGGGTAGACCGTGGTCTCTGCTGGCCCAGCAGCTCTGGTGGGGTGGATTAGCTCTGGCTCAGCAACAGCCACCCCAAACCTGCACAGCCATTCTTTATTGCCCACACCGCTACAGGGCCATCATGTTCATATCTACAGAGGCAAACTGATCCCACCTTAAATGGGCCTGAAACCATCTTCTCTTAGTTTAGGGAGAGAGAGGGACACTAGCTAGGACAATGAAGCACCCAAAGCATCATAGTAATGCACTTGTTGTTTGCTTTTTATTTTTTTTCTTTCAGTGAACATTAGCATTTAACTCTAATGGAGCCATGTTACATCTCTCCATGATCCTTCATGGTTTTGGAGCAGAGAGAAGGAAATCAAAACACAACCACAAAGCTGCATGCCCATCATTCATGAACTGAAGAGTGCTGCCAATGATTTCCCTTTTAAAGGGGATGCTTTGATGTCTAACATCTTCTAGTTAAAAAAATTATCCATTAAATGTAACCTTCTTATCACCTATGCTGTTTAATTTCATCCAGTTTAGTTGACTGAAGCAGGTGAGTTAGTTTTGCTCTCTGCCTCCCTACACCAACACAACAGTTCTTTGTTTGTAGTCTCCAGTGTTGCAAGCTAAATGTTCGAATAAACTGTTCATGCCTGGAATAGTTAAATGTTTGAGAAGTCTTCTGTACACAAGAGAGCTTGAAAACCTTTGCAAAAACAAAATGTATCATTATTTTAATCAATAACTAGCTAGTAATGGCAGGGATTTTTAAAAGCTAGTGTTTATTTCAAGAGTCTGACTTGAGATGCTGTAATGAGCTTTCAATTACAGGAGCTTTCTGTTGGGTTTAACTCCACAATCACTCTTCACATTCCCTGGTCATTACTCCTGAGATGAAATGCTGAGGAGATGGGGGATCCCCTGTGTTTTGCCTGCAGCAGGTACCCATTATCAACACTGCTATTATCCCTACATAACATACACACATATCCCTACATACACAGCCAGAAAGGATTTTTTTGTGCTGTCAGCAATCTGCACATCAAAACATGCTCAGTGCAGAACGAGAGTTAATGAGTTGCCTCCTTTGTGCAATTTTATCAGAGATCAACAGACCTGGGTATATGAAAGGCCTTTATGCAACTGAAGGCAGCAATGGAAAAGTTCAGATTTTGTGAAATATCATTAAATTGTTTTTTTAAGCAATACTTCTGCTGTTTGAGTTTTCTCTTCCAGCCCTTTCAGGGCTGTCTAGCCAACATAAACCCTCTATTTTTGTCTTAATTTCTACTTTTTTCCCCTTAGAAAAAGGAATAAGATGAAGGTCACTCCAGAAAAATATAACCTGCAGCTATCATATTTGCCTACAAATTCCATCTCAAAGGTTGTCCTTCTGAATGTTCCCAAAACATGGCATATCTAGTCACTGATACACCTAAAGTAAACTTGCTACTTGCTATTCCTAGTGTTTTGAACCTGTTGTCACCACTATTTCCAGGATAGATATAGCTCTGCTGCCCAGCATGCCAGATGTCTGACCAACAGGCTGTTTCTCAGGGTGGAAGTGACGTTGCTTATGGAAATGCAGTGTGAGCTAACCACCCTGGGACTGCTTAACCCATGTCTTAAAATTACATCTTGCACTATTTTGCTTCTCTGTGCATCCAGCTATGTTTCTCATGTGTCCCTTTCCTTGGGTGCTCAAGGACAAGAAGAGGAGGGATGGATGGTGGGGGGATGCTCCTAGTATTCATCCAGTGGTGCTGGTGCTTGGCAGGGTTCCTGAGAGCCATCAGAGCCGAGGTTATGTTCACACTATGGGAGGATGCTGGAAAAAGCCATGAAAGGGAGAAGCATGTCCCACTGGAGTCTCAAAATTCAACTGATTTTATTGCAGCCAATGTTACTTTTTTTAAAATAAGAAAATACAATAATGATTCTGAAATATTTCTATAGGTCTGAGACAGCTCAAAGGCTCTTCTCATAACAAATCTGGTGCAGTGCTCACAAAAAAAAGCTGATTTATAGGCTAAAAGGTTATGTCATCTAGCTTGGAGCACTTAGACCTCCATGCATGCACTTATTCCAGAAAATAGAAGTCGAGGCTCAACCTGAGAAGAAATAATCATGTTTCTGCACTTACTTGATCATAGAAGACTCAAAAAACATCTCTTCTTTGGAAAAATATGACCTCATTTTGTTCCTTGTGTCTTACAAATTGACTCCTCCTTACAGCAGGTCTGGAATCTAATGAAGACCATCTTCTGTAACTATAAGAAACCCTTTCCTCCATGTGTCTCCTTGCAGTAGGCAAATCTGTTGCCTGAGATATGAGACTAAATAAAAGCTCTAGGCTGGTGCCGCTGGAAGGATGTGCAGTTTACAGCATGGATATTTTTCTTTCTTGGCTTTCTGTGCCAGCTTCTGTGAAGTAAGATGCACAAAAAGGAGGAATTTGTCCACTAGCAGAGGGTCCCAAAAGGCCAGCACAAGGCCTTCAGACATCCTGATGCTTGCCTGCATCTAGTCAACACAGTGAGATATATCTCTACACATCTATCTCCCTGTCATTTCCTGAACATATGTAATGCTGCAGGCAAACACACGGCATGCTGTGGCCAAAAGATGAGGTTATCATCCACAAACCCACGCTCAAGAGCACTGCGAGAGCTCTGCAAACCTACTGCTTGTTTTCCTCATGAACATCTCCAAAAACTTACCCCTGAAATAAAAGCCCAACTTGTCGTCCAACAAATGCCTCCTAGGCCCAAACAGGTCTTTCACACCTGTTGGTGTGGCTGGTGTAACTCCAGGGATTTATTCAGGGCAAACCACAGATCTGAATCAACTCCCCTGTGTCTCAGCAAGCTCTCATTCCTAGCAGGACTGACCCACCTTTCACTGCACACAGAGCCAATGACTCTGCTCCTCTGTGCTGTCAAGTCTACACTTCACTGGAGTTTATCACAGCACTAAGATTACAAAACCCTGCAGCTCCATGATGTTGTACCAGGATCCCCCCTGATCTGGCCTCCACAATCTCCCCCTGCCCTGCACAACAGTTCCATCTCCTTTTTTTCCCTCCTCATAGCCTTTGCTTCTATTTTTCTCTTTCTTAAGGAATTTGTACCCTTTCCATTGAAGCCATACACATTTTCTACTCTAACCAACCTGAATGTCACTGCTTCTTTCCCACCCATCTTAGTGTGTATGCTGGAGATGTGGTTTAGGGGTCGTATTTGGGAAAACACTCACCTGAACCTGTGCATTATTTCCACACTCCTGGGAGCCCCTTTCATCCTAATGTATCACCATCATGAACAGTTAATTAGGATCTCTGTGTATCCAAAAGATGGAAACCTGTTTTTCTTGCAGAGTGGCAGAACATGTGTCCCTTGTTTCGCCATGGTCCTTGTCCATTTGCAGATCTTTGGCTCTGTGCTCCCCACATGTTAGTGATTAGCTCTGCTGTTACACCCAAGCTAACAATTTCACTGTTAAGGCTGAGATCTTGTGGGTTTGAGCAGTGAACCAGGATGCACCAGTAAATATATTCACTAACCAAGCCTTCTTAGTTATTTGTTTAATACCAGAAAATCAGACACATAATAAAGTTAATTAACATTTGAAACATATTTTTGCCTCCATATGGCCTGAGGATTAGCCAGTAAGTGAGGTCTTGCCAGGTTGTTTCCAGTACAATACAAGGGATGATACCTCAAGCATATCCTTGGTGCAGCAATGTTTATTTATCGTATGAGGTATACACAGAGTCTTGTTTCCCTGAACACAGAGGGCAAACAAACAGGAGCAGGTTCCTTGCTCAGCAGCCCAAGCTTGCCTTCCCAGGGAGCACTGTGCCCAGAAGAAGCTCTGTCTCTTGGCTTGCTCCCAGAGGCTGCTTCTGGATCTCTTACTACAGCCTGTCAGTGACTCCATTACAAATACATTCCTCTGGAAAGTTTGAGAGCTATTTTTAAACCCCCTCACACACAGCTGTAATCAATCCATCGCCTGGCCCCGCGTTTGCCAGGACCTCTGGGGAAACCCTCCACCCACACAGCTTGGCTTCTGCTCAAGCCTCATAGGCAAGGCCAGGTGCTATTCTCTGGTTACACAGAGGTGTGTTAATTGTGGCTATTACTTAGCCCACATGTGTGCTCAGATAATACTTGCAGGGCTTTCAGCAGCACAAGAGATGAAGGGTGTGATGAACACCTTGCAGTAGGAGGTGCAGACAAGGCACCAGACTTCACACACTCAGGTGGATCAGCTCTCCCATAAGGAGCATGTGAGGACAGCCCAGCAATTTGCAGCTGATCTTCTAAAGTACATATCCATATTCAGTTCTGTGGCACCTGTGTCATCACACTGGTGGCCCAGCAGCTGCAGACAGCGAAATAGGTGTTGCTTCCTGCCCCTCCTATTTTACTTACACCTGCTTTGATCCTTAGCTCTACACTTACTTGCACTGCTCTGCAGACCCATTGCATCACCCTTCAGGGCTGTCCAGCCAGGAACACATCTCTTTAGATTCAGATGAGCCTGTGCTTGGTTTTATTTCTGCAAGTCACACAATAAGAAAGTCAACTGTGGCCTTTTCTTTGCTAAATTAATACTTTGAAACAACTTCATAGTCAAAAGTCCTGAAGGTCCCTGAGAAGACAAAATGTTCAAGAAAAAACCAAAGATTTTGGAGTCAGGATAAATCAGTAAGAAGACACTAAGAGGCCACTGTAGACCTGCCTGTGGAAACTGTGCATCTCTCACACAGTGGAAGAAGGTGTGCAGGGGCTGGAGTACTCCTCCATCTGCATTCCAGAGGAAAGTGTCAAAATCACTGACCTTGCCACTGACTGCAACAGTAATATCTGAATGTAAACATTTATGGAAATAAATAATGTCTGCAAGAAAGGAGGAGCTGTGGTCCTTTGGGACAGACCAAGGCCACAAAAGAGAACTCAGTCCAGCACAGGCAATAACACAGCTGCTTAACATGTTAATCCTTGGTACATTAAACCAGGAGTCCAAAACTCTTATTTTAGCTCTCCTTCAGAAGGAAATCCTTGTGTCTTCATCAGAGAGGGCAAAAATTCAGCCCTATGTCTGCAATAAGGCAGATGCCAGCTTCCTCCCCAGCAGGCATTTCTCCCTCCTGCCCCACCACCTCTTATTCCTACCCCATGTGCAGTGGGCAGCAGGGCTGGCCCTGTGCACAGCCCAGTCCAGAGCCAGCCTGAGCAGACCTATGGGGGCTTGTGGGGCTACAGCAGTGTAGGAAAGAGGAAGGCAAAGGAATGAAGCCACCATCCCTTCCTGTGAAGCTTTCATGAGCAATTGGTGACTGTGTGGGCACACCACAGGCAGAACTGGCAGCACCAGAGGCTCAGCTACAGCCAAACTAAAATAAAGGCAAATTCTGTTCCTTTAACACACAGGAGAACTGAAATCATCCTGTCTCACGGCCAGCCTCCACAGGAGAGCTCCTGCTCCCCTCCAGACAGTCCTGCTGGTCCCCCAGCCCTGCAATGAGAGCTGTGAAGGGGCTGCTGGAGGAAAGGCAACTACTACTCACTTCTGGAGATACTCCACCTCTCTTTCCAAGCAGAAATCCCACTGATATGCAGAGGGTCAGCTGCTTGCTGAGTTACTCCTGGAGTATTTCCAGCCCCAAAACACACACAGTGCTTTTAGAAAGGGGGAAGAGGATGGTGGACTCCCTACTGCTCTGTGACAGGGCAGGCTGTGCTTCCCCTCAGCACCAGCTGCACTCAGGCAGGCTATTAATTAATTTTATGGGCCCTTAAAATTTGTTATGAAGCAGAAAATGGTTTTCAGAGAAAAGCAAACACACCCTGTGCTTTCTCCCCAATTAAAGCTGATGAGCTGCAGTGACTCAGCCAAGACATAACAAAACAATGAAAACAAGGCAAAAGGTTTCAAAGTGCAAGTGGTTGAATCAACAAAGAAGTGTTTTCCCATGTAACAGAAGAAAAATAATTAAATAATGTGTTGCTCTTCAGAGTTATAGAAGGAGACGAATGTCTAAAGATGGAGATGTGGCAATGGTAAAATACAAACCCACAACATCCAGGTCTAAGAGAAGGATGCATTGACTACAAAATCAGTGGTCAGAAAACTAACCTGCAGCAAAGGCCATTACGAGGCAATTGCCAAAAATAGCCAAACTCCATATTTTAATACTAAACAGGTATGTTCAGAGGCAACGGAAATTTTTCTAGTGCAGTGTCTGTACACATAAGAATAATTATTGCCTGCAGTAGCAGGAAGCTTCATGAAGGATTTGGTAAATAAAACTGCACAAAACTAAAGCCAAAGAAAAACATCAGTGAAAATATCCCAGTGCAAGAGACCCCAGATTATGCAACTTCATGACAAGTGCAAGAGAAGAGTCAAGTTATGAGACTGTGTGATTCAAAGTCAAAAATACCCCTAAGGACAGATCCCAGGGGCAATGTGAAGTTTGATGATCTTGCTGGGTCTAAGACAGGAACTGAAATATCAGCAGAGATAAGGCTGGCCTGTGCAATGTCCAGCACTTGGAAACCCAAGGTTTCCATTCAAAATTGCCATAGCCCCAGAGAGGAAGGCATTTTCACCACTGTATGCTGGGGTGTTTCACAGTCCTCCCTCTGATTTTGCACAGATGGAAACTGGAGGGGAGCCAGGAGTAACTGGAGTTGCAGCAGTAGAGGAGACTATTTCTCCCATTGTCACTGAGCAGAATCACTGCTCTTACCAATGCTTGATTTCTTCCAGTGTGAAATGACAAGAAAATCCTTTCTAATTCAGGATCCAGCAAGGAATAAAGATTATAGATGATCAGAGCCAAGGACTCAGGTCAGAGCTGAAATCATCCTCTAAAAAATGTGAACATTCAAGTGGTCCTGTTTTAGGCAGCCACCTACAAAAAGCAATTGGAGTCTGCAGCAGAGCAGCCCTGTATACTTTCAGACCCAAATGCCTGAATGCACAGGAGGGAAGGGAGTGATGTCTGCGGGACAGCAATTGGGCATTGTGAGCCTGCTCACATCCAGCAAGGTGTATTCTACAGACACACAGAGAAAAGGGTTGCCAAGGCTGATTTCGAAAAGAAGGAACTAGTGCTTTATAAATGTCATGTTTCACAGCAGCACAAGATTCCTTAGCACCAGTGCCTTGCCTTGCCAGCCTGGGGCTGGAGCTTTGGGAGCACAGAGCGAGCAGAAGCTGCAGCTCTGCATGAGGAACATCTTGTGCATAAAGACCAACTGTGAGGAAATGCAAATCCAGACAGGCTCTCTGCAGGGAAAGCTTAAGAAGATTGACTTTTAAATTGATTTTTTATTATGTGGCATTCCTAGAGATGTGACTTTTATCTTGGCCCAGCAAGTTAAAGAGATTATTTTGGGATGGTTCAACCACCAAAGCCATGTGACTCTAATACGTCCCATGCTTTTAAACATTCAGTCTTTGGTTTCTCACTGACATTTACACCAATAATACCATGTGGAAAACTCAGAGTGCTCCTGTGCCTTCCTCTTCCAAAGGAGACAAGCAAGCCCTATTCCTCTAGCCACAGAGGTCATGGGAGGAAGGCAGGTGAGGATGAGGAACAGGCAGATGCCAAAATGCATATCAGCAGTGCAAGTCCTAGGAGCACAGCATGGGGTTGGACACAGTTGAGTTAGGCACAGGCAGAACTCTTTACACTCACACTTCAAATTCTGCAGGGACACTGTCAGGGGTGGGCCACAGGTACCTGCTGGGAAAAGCTACAATCTCTGCAAGAGTTGCAAGTAACTGTGTGTGAATAGTCTGGGAGAGCCAACAGATCATCCCTACAGCTCCAGGACATAATGTCACCAAAGAGAAAATATATCTTTTTAATTAACCCTCCCCCTAGAATATTGATCTGCACTGCACAGATTCCCCTAGACCTCCATGAGTAACTGCTAATGTTAGAATATAATGAATAAAACCCAAGAGGCTGTTTATCTTCTTCCTTTTCTGTTTTAGGGGTCATTCCTTCTTTCTATCACCCCCAGCTATTTTTTTCCCACGTATCAAATCATTTTACCACACTGAAATTGTTTTCAGTACAGATGCTTTGCCTCCTACTGCTGTGAGCCCATCACACCGCTCTGTGACCACAGCCACCACAAGGAAATAAACCTCAGCAACATCTCAGCAGAGGAGCGTTTGGAAGCTTTTAAAGAGCAGCAGTGCCTGTGGCAGAGCAGCCTTTCCCACTGCTTCTGACAGATGGAGATGGAATAGGCTTTCTTAGTCTCTTTTTAGAGAACTGATGTGATGGCAACAACAATCTGCAGAGCAAATTGCAAGTGTCTCCCCCAGTTTATGTCTCAGCTCCCATCAGGCACACCCCTCCTGAAGGAAGAGCTTGGTCCAGCCCCAGACACCCACATGCAGGTGCCCAACTGAGACCTATTTTCTGCTGTCCTTACCATTTGGCTCATTTCCCACACTGGTCCAGTCAGTCCTTCATGGCATCTTATCCCAACAACCGCCCTGGCCAGTGCATTTTTCTAGGCAAATTTATCCCTGCCAACATCTGTCCCTTGAATGTCAGCTCTTACCCCATCTGAAAGGATGTGTGGAAGCCTTGAAAACAAAGACCAGAGAAGGAACTGTGCCAAGGCCACATATAAAGAAAAGTGACTTCTTTCTTCTCCATTTCAATCAAAGACAGAGTTACTGTCTACAGTAGCAGAAGACATTTCAGGCAGAAATGGGATTTATTAAAATTTACTAACATCTCTATGTGTCCTTTTATTTCCACTAATAGCTCATCTTCCTTGCAACCTTACTATACCCTTGAAGTTTGCTGTATCTGCAGACAATTCTTCACTGGATGAGCCAAACATGTTTCTTGGCTGTGAATATACAAACCCTTAGCTTCCCCAAATATTTTCTCATATTCTGGTACAAAGTGAACACAAGCTTTTTTACATATACGTACATGGTGTGATTCCCAGAGTGGTCCTGTGCAGGGCTAGGCGTTGCACCGTGATAGTCCTTGTGGGTCCCTTCCAACTCTGTATATTCTATGATTATTTTATATATGTTTATTATCTTTGATTCAAGACCTATATATAAAATTTGTTTTACAATTTTCTTTTTTACTGCTTCCCTTTGTAAAAGAAAATGTTAACAGTCCCCCTGGGCTCATTGCTGTCCATCACTTATTTATTTTCAAGAGGGGCTGAGCAGACTTGAGCACTGTCAGGTAGCTGCAGCACACTGCCAGGTGAGTGTCCATGTTCCTCCTCTACTTTTCTTTCTGCAAAGGTGCTGGTTGCCATTTAAATTGCTGCTGCATTGTGAAGCAAAGCCTGTCCTGAGCCACATAGAGGGATGACCAGAGATTTGTCTTCCCCAGCACACCTCTCCCCAGCAGTACCTATAATTTAGACATTAGAAATGGATACAAGTATTTCACATTTATTCCCTAAATAGGGCAAGCAGGGATTGTCTGTCCTTTCTTCAACTCAGCAGTAAGCCACTTTAGTACATTTACTGACAGCTAAAAATAGACTGCCCATGCCTCTGCTTCCTCTACTGAGTCACCAGCAGTTTTCTGACCAATCCACAGTTGTGCAGCAGATGGTTGGGCTCCAGTTCAGAAGGTGCAGGGCGTTTAACTCCAAGCATTGGCATGCTCACAGACCTCATCCTTTGCCTTACAAGGGTGTGCTCTGTGGAAAATGATAGGCACCACTCTTACTAACAGGGATGCTAGGCAGCAGGGAACACCAACATAGGCTCTGCATTACCTGCAGGGCAGGTAAAAGCAACTCATGCAGCCGTCAGAATGTGTGCAATGAAGCAGAGCCTAAAGTGGGAGAGAGTCTGCAGTCCCAAGGAAGGGGGGAGTTCCCAGGAAACAGAGAGGGCACATCCTGGGCTGAGCTCGGGACTCCTGCTGGAATGCAGCCTGCTTTTGCACAAGGCAGCTGTAAGTAAACACAGCCAGTGTTCTCCAAAGAGCTGAGCAAACAGAGCACTGTGCAAGACTTTTTCCCAGTGCTGCAAGAAGCCAGAAATGAGGCTAAAGTCCCTCACCTAAGTGGCTGTGTCTCTGCAGCCACCAGCCCTAACGATGGGAAGGGTGCCTGCAGGGATAGATGCTGTGGAAATCACGCAGTGCCTCATCCAAATCTCTAATCTGTCACCCCTCAGTTGCCCTTAGCTTTGCTGACTTGAGGGTACACCTGGGTTTGGCAAAATGAAGTGCTGACATGGTTTGGTGGCCCAGCAGCAACTCCTGGTACACTGCACAGCCCTTCACCACCAGCTCCAGGGATTTCCAGAGGATGTGCAAAACCTGGGAAGGCCCAAGGCAGCACTCTGCTTTCTTTCAAACAGCTGACAAACCAAAACGATGTCCCTTGTCCATCCACTGCACCAGCACAGGCTGATTCCTGGCACCTCTTCTAGGAAACTGAGGTAGGGACTGCTCTCAGGCAGTGAGGAGGGTGATGAGGCCCTGGTGCCATGCCCACATCCCTAACACGTTAGACACAAATGTCTAATAACCTCCTTTAAAACAAAATTTAATTAGATTTCTCTGATGGGACGGCATATTTTACTGGCTGAAACGAGAGACAGGATTTCTGGCTTCCTTTTCAGGATTACCCAAAATGAGTAAGTTTCCCAGCTTCCTCTTGGCTTGAGAATAATTATTATTGTATTTTTTTGTTTAAAGTCTCTTCAGATTTTTGTTGTTTTTTGGCCTTTCTGGCTTGTTTTTTTTNAATATTCCAGGCTGGTCGCAGTTTGACAGCAAGAAAGTGGGTGTGGAGATGTCAGAAAAGTTATTTATACTGGGTAACTTTGTTGCTAACTGTTTCTTATGGGAGTTTCAATAAACTAGTTAGCCATAGGCTGCTATTTTTATATGGCATTACCTTATTTAAAAGAGGAATGAGTTCAGAAGAGCCAGACCTGGGCTGCCACTGGTGTGGAAGAAGAGTTGAAACACACACTGAGTCCAATATTTCCTGCAGGCTGGAGTGGAGGTGATGCACCCAAGTGACCAGGCTGTGTCCCAGGACGTGATAGGGGATGCTGACCCCACAGGATCATGCATCAGAAAGCTGTCCACTTTCACCATGGTACAACTGGGTTGTTTTTCAGGGTCACAGGATGAGGAAGCATGGAGAAAGGCCTGTCCTCAGGGCAGAAAGCATGTAAGGTAATTATTTGTCTCACATGATGCTGTAAAATCTGGAATAAGAGGGTAGCAAAAAAAAAATTCTTCCATAGGGTGGAGCAGGGGGTCAGATCTCCAGCCTTGCTCCAGCCTGTGCAATAAATCTCATTCCCCAGCCACTCACTTTGATTTTTCCAGCCCTTGCAGCCTGGCAGGGAGAAGCAGATGTTGAGAAGACACAGGATTTCAGAAGGAAATCTGATTTCCCTCGAGTTTACCACTTCTCCCTCCTGGACCTGCTTGTCTTTTTGGCAGCCACCAGCAGCTCCCATACATGCAGTACACTCCCCTCATTTCCTAGCTGTACCAGGAGCTGGCAGAGTAGGAGGCTCAAATAATTGTTTTCGCAAGAGCTGCTTTCTGTAGATCCTTTTGAAGGTTGTGCTGATTATTTCCTCCCGAGCAGGTAAAGCACCATGTAATTATTACAAATGTCACCTGGTGAAAAATCACTTCCAGTCAATCATCTCAGCCTGAAGATAACTGCTGAAATTCTTTGCTACTGCAACAAGTCAAACAGAAGTAATGAGGGGTCTCACATCTCTCCTATCAAGGCTTATATTTCCATGCAAACACAATAAATTGGTTAAAAAATATTCATGAGACACCAGTTCATGGACTCACTGCTCAGTAGGATCTGTGTGCTGGTGGATCATGCAGGATCCTGCTCTTGCTATGGCTGTTCACACAAGACAGAGCAGGTTGTGTCTTTCTAATTCAAAGTGCAAATAGATCCTCTAAACCTACTGCCTCACAACTGCTGTAGAGCAACTGACTCAGTGACAAAACACCAGTTTGGCTCTGCCAGGACAGTCAGGCACAGGAATGCCACTGGTCCCAGCCTTTTCTGCACTATTAGAGTCCGAAGCCAAAAGCAGGTAGTGTATGGCATTATATGATGACGGTGTGGAACAGTTTCTGCTGTAGAACTTGGTTCTATTTAAACTTAATTTGTGATGATCACTATTTGGGACAAAATATTTCATATTTAGTTAATGCTTGAAGATGCGATTGTTCTTTTCAAAAGACAAAGCTGAAGGGCAAAGGTGATTCAACAACATCAACTGCAATTAATGTGTTTAATAAACATTAAACATTAATGTGTTTAATAAACATGGAGGCCTCAAATACATATATATATATGTGTGTGTGTGTGTGTGTGCTTATATGTTCCAAGTATCTTGGAAAAACAGCATCTTGTTTTATCTTAAACAATCAATTGTTGTTATTGAAAAAAATTAATGAAAATGAGCACTTAGCACACCACCATTATGAGCACTGATCTAAACCTCTCAAGAGGTAAATCTCCTGGTTCTGAAAGCAGCTGTTTAGATGTGCCTGAGACAAGGTGAAAGCCTCATATTTGACTGAGCAGGGAGGAGACCAAACTCCATACACAGGCAACGGTCAAGAATCTAGCAGGGATGAAATGCAGAGCAGAAGTACATGAAGCAAATTCACCTGCTTGTAAGTGTGCTTTGTCAGAATTACTGGTGGAAGGAAAAAGGACACAGTTGACTAGAGAAAAAAATATTAATGGCATCTTAATTTACCAAAAAGTTGAAGAAAAAACCTTTAAGGGCTTCACAGGGATGAAATAGAGGAAAGAGCACTGGTGTTGTTCTGTGCCATTCAGCTAAGGGCACACACCCAAAAATGGGCTGCTGCCATAACTCCCATGCACCAAATTAGCAAATACAGCACATATATATATATGTACTTAAAAGATTTTATTTTGGCATTAGCAGCTGAAATGTGAAAAACAACAGGGAAATTCTCTCTTACCAGAGCTTTGGATAAAGCTGACATGAAGAGGAAGGATTGTTTTGCAGAAATGCTGGAGAAAAATTAGTTTGTGCAGTTTTTGTCTCCCTAAGTCTAAGCAGTGTTCTGGTCCACTTGCTGGAGTTGTCAAGGAAAACAACATTCACAGATGTTAGAAAATACAGTCCCAAGCACCAACCTCACACAGCAGGACAGCATCAGAAATAAATGCCCTGGCACCCACATGCTGACTCATGGCCAGGCTGGTGTTCTCTGCAAATTGCTTTAATGTAAATTCCATCTTCATCAACAATTTTAATAGGGATATGAGAACAAAATCAGATGTGTTAAAAAAGCACCATCCATTGGACAACTCAATGACCATGGAAATCTCCTTGGTCAGAACAAAGCATATACTGGAAATCAATACAGATATTTTACCTATAGGAAAAAGTACAGGACTTCTGCTCCAGCTGCTGTGAAGTCACAGATTTGTGACCTGGTTTGTCACAAAACATAGAATAACCAAAGAAATCATTAAGGAAGTTTTCTGGTATTTTCTAGCTGGCAAAGAATAGGCAACAGAGCAAAGTTTCAGCACAGGGTTAAATCCAGCCTTGCCCAGAAGCTGTCTCACTCACAGATCAGTATGTACATTACTTGGAACGTGCAGGGTTCCTAATGGCATGGAGCAGTAGGAAACCTTGCTCTGACTCCAGCATCCGTGAGAAGTATTTCTCATGTCCTGCCATACCTCCTGCTTGTTCCTGGTCCTCATGGCCTAGAAGAGGACAGAGTCATGTCTGTGGGACCTGGTGCTGTGGATGCGCAGCCTGGTTGGGGCAAAGGCATTCCCAGGGGGATGCTCAGGGACCCTTGCAGTGAGAAAGCTCACCCTCAGCCCCATCTGTTCACATCAGAAAACCATTTTAGAAGACTCCATATTTTGATCTGACCCAAGGACTCTTTGGTAAGTGACTGTTCATGACACACAGCTGGCATCCTGCAATACCACAAAAAACTCCTTCTGACACCAGCTACTGATGTGACCTCGAGCCTGGTGCAGGGTTTCCCTGTGGAGGGCAGAAGGGCTGCAGGGTGGTGGTGTCTGCTTGCCCCGTGGGAAGAGGAGGCCCCTCTCCCCCAGCATTGATGTGTCTCTTTCCCTTCCAGCATCTGTCTACCTCAGGAGATGAAGCAGCATGGTGATGGGTGCCTGAGGCTCAGACAGACTATTTTTAGATCAAAGGAAGCCAGATGCTCATCAGATTGAAAGCAATTTCACCTCTGCAAGATGCAATTTCAGTGTTGGAAATTATAAGAGTCTAACAGAGCCCTTGAGGATTTCAGCATTTGTCTGAAAATTATTTGGCAGGTCTTGAAGCAACAACATTATTGCCTCAATGTATCCCAAGCTCTGACAAGATAAAACTTTAGCAAAATTTCTTGATTTTAGAGGAGCGTCCAGTACCTGTACCATATTTGCTATTTCTGCTTAAAATGAAGATTATTGCTTTCACCTGATCTGTTTTCCAAAATGAGTTCTTGATCCTGATCTTCCTGCTGAATAAGGAACCATGCTGTGCATGCTAAATCACCCAAAACAAAATAGTCCCTAACAGATAAATTATGTTTTCCAATAATTCTCTCAACAATAGCTAAGCTAGTTTGTGTTTGCTTTTGACTGGGTAGCATTTTTTTTTTCTATTAGCAATTTGGTAACTGTGTAACTGAAGAAATATTCCACAGACATGTAAATCCTCTGCAGAGGATCCACTGTACATTACTCTGGTAGATGTAATAAATCTCATTTAAGAGCTTCAGAGCTCAGCAATACTTTAAAATGGCCAGGAGAGATCTACCAGTTGCTATTGCACTCACTGGTCTTTTCTCCCCTGGAAAAGACAGAAGCCTAAAGATGTCATCAGACAAGAAATCTGGTTTTCATCTCAGCCTTATTCTGGCCTCCTTACATACATTCTTGTTTCAGATTAGGTTTTTTGCAAGTATCATTTTTGGCCTCTGGGATTTAATTCTCACAGCTGCAAATTCTCACTGTCACCCGCAAGTCAGACAAACATCTAAATTATTTTTAACTCTGCCATAAAAAAGTGGATCCTTTAACAATATATGGGGTTTTTTTGAGAATATATCTTGTCCCAGAGCATTTCAGATTTATTTTTTTTAAATGAAGTTTTTTTTCTTCTGAGGTGACAGGCATAAAGACTTCACTTTGCTAGCAACCAGCTCTTCAATTATATGCTTTCAATTTCTTTTCAGACAGAAGTGAGCAGACTGTAAGATAGAAGTAAGATGGAAATGAAAAATACTGCAGGCAGCTGGAAGAAAAACAGAATCAAAAGATCATCTTCCCCTTTGCCTGCTCACATCACACAACAGGTTACAGTAATTCTATACTGCAAACAAGCAAATACTCCATCCCCCACTTTGTCCCTCAGTGCCCCAAAGGTGTTTCCTCTGCAAACGCAAGCACAGAGGTGTGCTCAGAAAGTGATCTTACAAAGGCTCACTGGAAAATCCTGCCAGGATTTGTGTCTTACACATCTTAAGGATCTGGGCATCTCACCTCGCCAACATTTCTTGTTAACGTGTGTCCAGGAACACTTATAATCCCACTGGTGGCAGAAACCATGGAGTACCTATCCCAGTTCTCTGGTCATACAACTTTGGCCAGCTCAGGGTCAAATTTCCCAAGCTGTGAGACTGGTAAAATGTCTCTAGGTCAAAAGAAAGCAATGTAAAGAACCTGTGACCTGAGTTGGGGAGGCAGTGGAGCCCCAGGTGCGTGTGTTAGCTCTTCTAGTCATCAGCTGCTAACAGAAAAGGTCCCAACTCTGACGAAAATGCACTAGAGGAGCTAGATTTTGTCAATCTCAGTAAGACAGTGCTATGGTGGGCACAGAGGGAACAGGTCTGTGTGGACAATTTCAAAGAAGCTGTAGTTTCTGCAGTGGCAGAGCACAGAGGAGATGAAGATTTACGTGCAGAGAGGGCACCTCAATGGCACCTCAGCTGCAGGGTTTGGCCACCAGAACAGAGGTGCAGCAGAGGCAGAAGGATAGCAGAGAATGCCAGGGAAGGAGCTGAAGTCCCTGGGATTATTTTGTGCCTCGTCAGCTCTAATTGCCATTATGTGAATGTGGTGGTAGTTGAAACCTCCTCCAGCCCCAGCAGGCACTATTAATAGTGCAACCTGGGTGAGAAAGGGTCCCTGAGGCCCAAAAGTGAAGCAATTTAGAAACTGAATCAAAGAAAAGGTGACTACTCAGATTCCAGAGTCAGTGATGCTTGACACCCCACCAGCCCACCAGCAGCAATGGCCAAAACATAGCAAAGAAATTGTGTTTGGAAAGTGATTTCAGCACCACTATCAAAGCACAGTCAAGCAATCGATGAGCTTCTTTATTTTTTACCATTCCCTATCTGGTTTTGGACCCAAAATTGGAGATCACAATGATGTTTAAGAGCAAGTGGGAGAGAGCATTGAGGCAGGTGAGTATTAGAGTGGGACTTGAGGGATGATGCCTCAGCTCTGGAGTGTGGTCAGCATTAGGAGAAATGGCAGGCTTGTACCAGTAATTCTCCAGGGTCTCTTAGAAAAAAATTCATTGACCAGGAAAGTTTTCTGCACCAAAGGGTCATTCTGCAGAAGCAGAAACAAGTTAGAAATTGTAAGGAACTCAGCCAAAAAACCAGTAATGTGTTTTAATTAATACAGCTTATTTTCCCTAAATAGAGTCTTTCTAGCAAGAAAAGACCTTTCTACCCTTCCTACCCATTTTTACCTACCTAGCATATTCTGTAATTTAGCATTCAGCTTTAGAGAATGTTCCAAGCAATCTGCATTCAAACACACGCACACGCAAAACACACACACACACTTTCCCCTGCCATTTTCTCAGTGGGTAGGAAAGAGTCTATTGCACTTCCTCACTGCCACTAATGGAATAATTGGATAAAGTATGAGTGCGTGAATGAGCAAGGCTAAACTGACAGCACAGCCTAAGAAGCTGACAAGAGATCAGAAAGAAACAGAGAAGGCAAGAGCACATACAGCCTTGAGAACAAGCCCTTGGGCACTCTAACGATCTCTTTCTGTTTTTTTCCCCAGCTGAGTTTGATGCAATATTCAACACTTACTTGCAGTAGAAGGACTCAGTAGCACATTCAGGGGTGCATATGTCTAACAGAGAAATAAGCTGTAGGTTTTCCATTGATGCCATGTCTTCTCAGTATCTTCCGAAACAACCTGTATCATTGCCTCTTTCTGGTGGTGGACATTTGGGTTGACCCCTTGATGACAGCCCATAACTGCCACGGTCATACCTGCTTTTGTTTCTGGCTGGATGCAATACTAACGTTCTCCAAAACCAACCATGCAGGATTTCAGCCAAGATACAGTCATGGGGAAACAGGAAAGAAAAACAGAGAGAATAAGATAAAGCTTATTGCCAAATTCATCCATGCTGGCAGTCTGTCCAGTTGACTTGATAATGGTATTTTTTATCTATATTAGGAGATAGTTGTCTCTCTTATCCCCAACATTGTTCTGGGAAATTGTCCCCACTGAGCAGGAATACTGCAGATGGGGTGCCCAGGCAAGGGACAAGTCGCCTGTTCAAAATATGGGTGCACAGAAGGAGGAGTGAAGGAGGCTGGGTACTACCTGTGGTACTCTCTGGTATCTGAAGGCTCAAAGCTGTCACCTGTCTGCCATCTGGAAGCAGTCATCCACCTCACCCAGCATACAGGGAAGTGATTGAAGAGTTAAGCAGGACATGGGCTTGATGCTGCTGGTGGGGCAGAACCAATGGGCACCAACTTGGGTTGCCCTGTCTGTACTTTCTGTTTTCTCCTTTGAAGATAACAGCCCGTGCTGCCCCAGGTGTCAAGGACAGGATGAGGAACAGCAGCGTTTTCTGAAAGTCCTGGAAACAAAATCCATGCACTGGCCTGAGCTGCTGCTCACTATCTCCTGCACCTCCTCCAAGATCAGTGCCTTCTTTCTGGCACTGCATGGTGTCTGGCAAGGGAAGAGTCAAACAGCTTCTCCTCCATTGTTTCAGGGTACTGGGGTGCCCAGGGCAGCACGTACTCAATCACTGTGCAATCCCAAAATTAGGCAGCTGTCCATCACAATTGGGAAATCTCAGCTGCCTCAGCTGCTGGAATGGGAGTGTGAGCACAGACTTGGTCTTATTTGAGTCCTTGTACTGTGGCAGGCAGAAAGCTGCTCCCTGACACTAGAATGGCAGAGATGGCGACCTGGCTCCCAGATTCAGGTTCTAGGAGCCACATAGAGGAAACCCTTCCAAAGTTTCTTGGATGGGCAGCTTACCTGAGTTTTCCCTTTACCACATCCCCTCACAAAAGGGACACATTTTTTAGTTGAAATTTTTTAGATTCTCTCAGCCTGAGGCAAACGCCTGATATGCAGAATTTTGGCCCCAACAGTTGAAAACTGGGAAAGTCAAAAGAAAGAGAAACTGTGATGCTTTAGTGGAAAGTGTTAAGCAATGTTAACACTCCACCATAGTTCCAGCTGTGTCCCTCTCTGGTTTGGGATGCAAACCCTCAGGTCAACCCAGTGTTTAGTTGTGTTTCTAAACAGCCACAGAAATTACTGATATGAAGTTGTCAGTTTTGCCCTAGGACTGAATCTACAAGGAGATATGGAATTACAGAGATCTCATCTGGCTTACCTACTGGCAATGTTTTTTGTCTCATTAAGATTTCTTAATGTAAACTCCAGGCTTTCTGTTCCCTGTGCTATTGTTCTACCCATTGAACTCATTGGCAAAAGACAGATGTGTTTTACTTCATCTGGATTTTCCCAGCAGGCTTAAACACAGCTCAGCTGGCTCCTACCCAGCAGTGATGGAACCTCAGGTGGGAGTGATGCCCACCTCCCCAGCATAGTCACTCATGGGCCAGCATGGACATCTTCAGGTGTGCAACCTGAGGATGTCACAGGGAAGGGTTTGTGGAGGGAGACACAGCCTGGGAGAGAAGGTCAGGTGTCTCTCTGCAGCTGATGTGCCAAGTCTCAGCCATGCCAGGATTTAAGCCTTTTGTATCCTGTCCACAAGCACCCAAAATACCAACTTCTTGGGCTTCTCAGCTGATCTGGGACCTCTCTGCTGGATGCAACAGTGCAAGCCCTTGTTTGATGCAAGTGGGTGCCAGTTCTGCAGCAGTCACATAGATTTGGATCAGATACAAGCCTTGACTGATTTTATTGATATACACTGGAGAGTGAAGCTGTTGCTGCTAAGTCAGCTTAAAAAAGTTAGAGCTAAGCTTCTGTCACTGATTCCTGCAGCCTGCAGCAAGCTCCCAGCAGCAAGAACCAGCTCCCACTCAGCAGGCAGGGGCAAGCCATGGGCTCCAGCACGTGGCACAGACACCAGGTTGTAGCATGCACTTTACAACACCCATTCTCCATGAAGCAGCCCAATGAAGAAATGTGCTCTGGACTTTCAGAACCCACTGCAGGGTACTGAGCTCTTCCCAAGCCCACAGAGGCAGTGAGGACACTCAAAACAATGAAAGAAGACTCCCAAAGTAGGGTCCATTTGAAAAATTAAATCAAATTGGTCCATGGGGATGATGCACCCAAGAATGAATACCCATGGGGTGTCCCTCACCAGTGAGCTCTTTCTGCATTAAAACTAGTCAGAAACATCATGCCTTTTGCTTGCTCATGTGCTGCTGGATGTTTCACAGGCTCCAGGGAGGGAAAGTACAGCTCTGACTCATGCAAAAGAAAAAAACACATTGCTAGATCATGTGGAGCTTATAAACCTGAGTTTGCATTCCTAAAATACTTCCATTTTAACAACCCTTTAAATTTAACTCCCTGTAGCAAAGACACACCAATGATCACCTTGGGGTTTCATATTTGTGAAGTCCATCACCAGGTCATCACCAGAAAAAAGGTCAAGCATCCTCCTAGCAGATGGTTTCACAAGAGAAAATGTAAACAAACTCAGCAATCCAATATGAAGTAACACTGGTGTCCAGACACTGCCAATATTTCATCCCCTATGTAAAAAGTAAAGGGTTGGTATTATTTGTAAAGGAAGTCAAATGAGCTGATACAAGTGAAGGCTTTTAAAGAAACAGAAAGCCTACCATCATATCTACACTTATAGTTAGCTCTAGACTAAGCCCCATCTTAGGATTCTGGCAATAACTACCAGGAGAATTTTAAGTTGGTATGTGTCTTGGTTTGGGAAGACAGGTATCTGCCAGGGAAAGCCGGAGCCTTCTTTGGAATGGAGAATGTAAACCACGCTTNCCCTGCCCCCAGCTCCGTCCTTTTTCCTACCCCCAAAACTCACGTTTTCCCACCTCCGAGATTTGGCCACTTCTTTGTTTCGGTTAAGTACTGTTAAGTACCCAACATTTGGTCTCCTTGGTAACTTATGGGGAAAAAATTCTTTAGGGAGAAAAAAAAAAACAACAAACCTAACCCCCAACAGTATGTAAACACTTAAACAAATGCCAGCAGTTCTAATACAGCGAAATAATGTTCTCGTGACCAAGAACGCATAGATATTAAAACCAACCCTAACTTTTCCACTGACTTCTCATTGCATATAGGACTAGAGAATTTCTTTACATCATACATATATTCTG
Source organism: Illadopsis cleaveri (assembly GCA_013399915.1). Taxonomy (NCBI): domain Eukaryota; kingdom Metazoa; phylum Chordata; class Aves; order Passeriformes; family Timaliidae; genus Illadopsis; species Illadopsis cleaveri. The sequence goes on from VXBB01005920.1 coordinate 1,044,630, forward strand.
AACCTCAGGTAAGGGCAAAAAGTGTGTCTTCTCACCTGTTAGAAAGAAACTTTCTGGGGAAAATTTCTAGGGAAACTGACTGGGGAAGAGAGGCTTAGGTTGGCACACAAGAGGGGGAGACAAGATTCCCAAAACATTTGTGTGACCTTGAATAAAATACATTTACCTTCTCTTCCTTCTAGCCAGGTTGTCTTTAACCTGCAGGGGGAGTGACCTGGCCATTGTACAGCAGCCACCGTGGTCCAGTTCTGATGTAGTAATTCAATATTAAATCAAACAGTTAAAAAATAATTATTAAATCTATTATTTAGGTCGAAAAACTATCCTGACATATTGTGAGCATCTTCACCTGAGTTTCAGAGGAAGTGACAGCTCAGCACCCTGCACTGTTGCATCCTGAAAGGAGAAAACCCTCTCATGGGTAACATCTGGTCTCACAAAAATGCCACCAAACACTGTGATTGTCACCTCTGCTTGCCATTTGGCACACGACACAGGTGGCTTTACAGATATATGTAAGAACAAGACAAAGCACCTGAAGCCTGTAGCCAGGCTGCAGCAATAGCTGGTTGTGGCATGGTCTGATGTGGGACACTCAGTCCTCCCAAAGCATGCAGAGCACTGTGCTCCATGGCAGAGACAATCATTGGCCACATACAGGAAAATCCCTAATCTGCCCACTGGGTTGACTGGGTTGTATTTAACTTGCCAATCTTACACATAAGTGCTTAAGTGGCACCGTAATGGGCTATGGTGAGGGGGTCCCACCAGCCCCATTCTCCCAGGAGGAAACCCCAGCATGCCCTTCCCTGCAACATCCTTCTTCCCTGCAGAACACAGGAAATGGGCTGACAACCTCAGACTGGCGGTTTTCTGGGAAAAAAATTGCTTGGTGATGTGCAGATTTTTCTTGCCAAGAAATATTTTGGCATTTCTGGCTCTGGCAGTGGCTTCAATGTTATCTAAAAATTCATTTCATACCTCTTCTAATTACTCTTGCAAATTAAAATCTGTATTTAATACTGTTTAGCTCAAGGCCTTCTGCCCCAGGCAGCTGCAGACACAGGTAACCGTGGTGGCTGTGGTGCCAAACAATCTAGAGAACTTCTGTGAGCAACATTTCCGTGAGGGATGAGTGGATGCAGAAGTTATAAGTTCAGCAATGGCTATCTGCTCCCTCTTAATGTTCAGCCAGTGTGCTTCATTTCAGCAAAGAAAGCATGTTCCCCACCAAATGAAAAAATCCAGTCTGCAGAGATGTGCCTTCAGCAGCCTGAGCTTTCTGCACCTTCCTCTCACCCAGATTTATCACCAGAAATGTGTTTAAACCACAGCTTTGCCTCTGACAAGCCCAAAGCCTTTCCTTCATTCCTTATTTGTTGAGGTAAGGGTACGGTGCTTGACATCTGCAGTCGTGCTGGAGTTTTGTACCTCGGCCTCATCCCTGCCATGTTGTATGTGCCACCACAGGATCCCAGCCATACCTCTGTGCCTGCCCCTGGACTCTCCACTCCAGCAGCAGCAGATTTTATTTGCACTCACTCATAACTTCAGGAAGCAGTTTCAAAGTTGGCATTCAAGACATCACATGAACCATCCCACTGTAAGCGAAGAACAGGTTTGGGACCACTTAATGAAATTGAATAGCCCCAAGTCTATGGGATCTGACAGCATGCATCCCCTGGTCCTGAGGGAACTGGCTGGTGTCGTTGCCAAGCCTCTCCATCACCTTCATATCATGGTGACCAGACAAAGTCACTGGTGACTGCAAAAAAACAGGGAAACATCATTCTCATTTTTAAAAAGAGGAGAACAAAAGATATGGGGAACTGGAGACTGATGAGCCTCACCCCTGTGCCTGGCAACATCAAGGAGCAGATCATCGTGAAAGATATGCTGAGGTATATAAAAGACAAGGGTTAGGGTTAAGTGAACTGAGGCAGCCAGCACAGCTTTACTAAGGGCAAATCATAACCAGTCTGGTGGCCTTCTATAATGGAGTGATAGCAACAATTGACTAGGGAAGATGGCATATGTAATCTATCTATACTCTGTAAGGCCTTTGATATGGTCCCACATGGCATCTTTATTTTCAAATTGGATAGACATGAATTTGATTGATTGACTATTCAGTAGATAAGGAAATGGATGGATGGATGGATGGATGCATGCATGCATGCATGCAGCCAGAGTGTTTTGGTCAATGACTCTATGTCTAGGTGGAGGCCAGTGACAAGTGGTGTACCTCAGAGCTCTGTCTTGGGACCAGTGCTCTTGAATATCTTCATCAGTGAGTGCAGACTGTGAGGAGTCATTGAAAGCAGCCTCATGGAGAAGGACTTGAGGGTTGGTGTAGATGAAAAGCTGTGCATGAGCCAGCAATGTGTGCCTGCAGCAGAGAAAGTGTATCAGCCCGTTACAGTATGAGGATGGTCACCTCACAAACCCCTAGGAATGTTTAATGCATTCTTTACCTGTGTCTTCAACATGGATGGTGAGCCAAGGGGTATCAGTGCCCTAGGCTGGAGGATCATGACTATGAGAATGATAACTCCCAGTTGACCCTCATCAGTCTACAACTTCCTTGTGAGAGGAAGAGGAGGAGCAGACACTGATCCCTTCTCTTTTGTGCCCAGTGACAGGACCTGAGGGAATGGCCTGAAGTCCAGTCAGGGAGTTTTAGGTTGGATATCAGAAAAAAGGTTCTTTACCCAGAGGGTGGCTGGGCACTGGAACAGCTCCCCGGGGAAATGGTCACAGCATCAGCCTGACAGAGTTCAAGAAGTGTTTGGACAATGCTCTCGGGCACATGGTGTGACTCCTGGAGATGGTGTTGAGCAGGGCCAGGAGTTGGACTTGATGATCCTTGAGGCTCCCTTCCAACTCAGCTTATTTTGTGATTCTGTGAAAAGAAGAATAGCCAGCAGATTGAGGGAGGTGATTTACTATGTATTGTCTGCTGTCATGAGGTCCTCAACACAAGAAAGATGTGGATCTGCTGGAGTGGGTCCAGAGGAAAACCACAAGGATGCTCAGAGGACTGGAGCACCTCTCCCATGAAGACAGGCTCAGAAAGCTGGGGTAGTTCAGACTGGAAAAGAAAAGACTCTGGGGACACCTTACTGTGACTTTCCAGTAACTAAAGGGGCTTATAAAAAAGAGGGAGAGGGACTTTCTATATGGGCAGATAGATGCAGGACAAGGAACAATGGTTTTAGCTGAGAGAGGCCAGGTTTACATTAGACATTAGGGAGTAATTCTTCACTGTGCAAGGGATAAGGCACTGGAACAAGTTGCCCAGAGAAGCTATGGATGCCCCATCTCTGGAAGTGTTCAAGCCCAGGTTGGATGGGGCCCTGAGCAAATGGGCTAGTGGAAGATGTCCCTGCACATCCCTGCAAGGGGGTTGCAACTAGGTTATTTTGAAGATCTCTTTCAGCCCAAACCGTTCTGTGATTCTGTGATTTTACAGTGAGGACTGCTGAGACTCATGTCCATAACTGAACGTTATTCACAGGCTTTTAGAGAGTGTTTGGCCATATGAAATCTCAGGCCACATGGAAGGAACTGCAAGCATTCTTGTTCTGGAATGCTATGGATCTGTATTCTCCATTGCTCTCACTCCTCCTTTCCCTTTGCTGCCCATTATCATGAATCCAGAGCACCTTTGTGCAATAGCATCCTTCATAAAAGAAGTCAAAATGCATGGCAGAACTAACATAGCTGCATAGATTTAATTATGTTATTCTGTCACCATATTCAGTCAGACTGAGGGAAACTGGGCATTAGACAAACCCCTTGATTTCAAATGTTATTTGAAGGATTTTTTTGAACCGTAAAGAATTTTATTAAGTTGTGCCATTCCTATGAAAGCATTATAATGCTGTGCACATCACTCAGCTAAGAAAATAATACTGCATCTCTATGGCAACCTGCAATGAACAACATATTGACCATCCTCAAAGACACAGAGAACTGCATTATTCCTGTATCATAATGGTTTCTACTTAGAGCATGCCTTGTGCTTATACATCTTTAGGATTAAAAAAATAAAACTAGGAATTGTGAGTCATCAAGCTTCCAGCAAAATGTTTGATGCAATGAGCATTAATTTGACTTCCTGTAGTTCCTGCTTTGCACAAAAGGAGTGTAACTTCATTCATGCTGCCAACATTTCTCTACATAATTCCCAAGCAAAATACAAAGTTAATGACAGTAAGTGCAAAATGATGAAAGCATGGAAATAAGGCCAACTACTTCTCTGCCCCTTTCATGTCTGATCATTTACACTGTTCACGTCTCCTCGGCTGTTACAACACTGCACCATCACATCAGATGTTCCTTTATTCCTCAGAGCTCAATAAGAGAGAGAATGTATGCATTTCAAAAAGTGAGATGGGTCTGGTGCAAACTGAAAAAACACAGAGGACACTATAAGGGAGAAAGGTTGCAGAGCACGAGTGGGGCACAAAGATGAGTTGTGGGGAAATGTGGCTGCTCTGCTGGATAAGGGCAACATACAGAAAGAAGAGCAGGCAGAGAGCAAACTGCTGGGAAAGGCAGACACTGATAACACAGCAGTGGAAATCCATCTCTGAAGTCCTTTAAATGCTTTTCGGAAGGTTCACAGCAGGCTTACAGTGGAGAGGTGCTCACTGATTCACTCATTATAATGTCTTTCAACAATATTGGGTCTCTTTGGCCAGACATGATGACATTGTACTCACTTTGCGTGGTTGTAAAATTGTAGCCTTGTTAAAGGCAGCACAGTTTTCTCCAAGTCCTTGCACATATACCTTAATAAAGCTTCAAGCTTTAGGGCATAGGTCCCTGCCAAGTAAGGAAAGTTAGAAAGGCTCCTTCTTGCTGAACAGATTATTCCATTTCTGACTATTTCACGGTTTTTCTAATTTCTCAGAAGCGTATCAACCTAGGAGAGATGGTGCTGGAATAGAAAAAATGCAATATGTGTGTATAGTATGTTCCTTCCCCTTTCCTATAATTTCTACATAGGAAAATTCAATGGTTCTGGCCACATTTAAATGGTTATATTGCAGAATGCTCCCCAGCAAAATTAAGAGGCAAGGAGCAACAAATGATACTTTTAAAAAAACACTTGGCAATGCTGAGAAGCAGTAAATTGCAGTATAATTATGTGCCTTCAAATCCATATCCATGATACAGTGCTCTTTGCTGCATCCAGTCAGCAGAGCAGAGAAGGAGCCACTGGAGCCACAGGCAGCTCAGCCCTGCAGCACCAGCCCCACAGGACTGCTGAGGAGAAAAGCTCTGTGTTAAAATGCAGGGAAACCTCTGCTCTGTATCAGTCTGATTTGATAGTTGATTTAACTTCTTTGTGCTCACCCAGCACTCAGTGGCTGGGTTTTGTATTCCATGTTCTCAGAGAGCAGATGACCTACTTTTCTTGTGTTATTATTCCTGGTTTCAGCAGCCTGCCTCCCTGAGAGCGGAGGAGGAGTGAGGGTGGTGTGGTTGTGGAGGATATACACCCGGGACTTGGTTGGTGAGTGATTTGGAGAGAAAAGGGGTAGAGCTTTTAGTATGGTTTCATGGGAGGTGAAAATGTATTCAGCCTGCTACACTGCACCCTGCAATGGGGAAGTCTGTTTACAGAGGGGTTTGAAATAAAAACAAGCATGATGAAAAGTAAGTAAACTTCCCGGCAGAGATGGGGTGCAGGAAACTGTGTGAAGGGTGGGAGGAGTGGAGTGAGGGGTGGCAAGTGTGGAGGAAGGTTTGACCATGGGTGTCCCGGAGGAAGATGCACAGGTTGAACTGGTGCTTCCAGAGCCCTTCCCTGAGCCCCTGGTTGTTTACAGGGAGTGGAGTGTGCAGAGAGAGGCTGGATTTGGAGAAAGGACGTAAGGAAGGATGATGGCAAATGTGTTAAGTGAAAGGGGGAAAGGATAGGATAAGAAAGAAAGGGACAATATGCCTGAAAATTACATTTTTGCCAGTGTAGGTAGGTGAGTAGTTCACAGAATCACAGAACGTGTAGGTTGGAAGAGACCTTCAAGATCATCGAGTCCAACCCAGCCCTAACACCTCAACTAGATCATGGTATCGAGTGCCACATCCAGTCTCTTTTTAAACACATCCAGGGATGGTGACTCCACCACCTCCCCGGGCAGACT
>VXBB01005920.1:1051268-1088061 GCA_013399915.1 Illadopsis cleaveri
TACCAGGCGGGTCACCTGGTCATAAAAGGAGATCAGGTTGGTCAAACATGACCTACCCCTCCTAAACCCGTGCTGGCTGGGCCTGAGACCCTGGCCATTCACCTCCTATGTAAATGAGCAATCCTTGCTGATTTTGGCTAAACATGACTCTTAACAGGACCTGTGCTTGCAGGCCTGTTGTAGCTGAGACCTTTTTGAGTGACATCAAGGCTTCATCCCACCATAGTGAAAGATGCAGTCAAAATTGTCTTGTAGGATACAAAAACCCAAACCAAGGAACTGCCTCCAAAACACAGATCACACACAGGCAGGTGAGAAATACCATAGGTAAAGGCAGTATTTTTGCAGACAGAGAGCAGCATCAAGAGGTCCAGCAAGTGAAGGAGAAGGCTTGGGAACATATCTCAGATAGAAAACAAAGTAAAACATCTTTAGGATGAGGAGCTGTCTGGGACAGAAGTAGGACATGGGTACAGGTGCAGTAAAACTGACCTCTGTTTCAGCCTCTGTTCCTACTTCATTTGGGAAAAAGCAAACCACGTGTATGTTCTTTGTAAATAAACATTTTCATCAGATGCTTAAATCCATCATTTTAGTTGCCTGATGGAGCAGAACCCAAACAGAAGCCAGCTTTAATGGCCAAAGCAAACGATAAATTCTTCTTCTTCTTAGTGGATCTGAGAAGCCTTTCCTACAGCCCTTTGGGCAGCCTAGTGAAAGGCTTTTGCTGCTGCTGGAACTGAAGCAAGGTGCCTGCAACCAGCCCCAGATTCAGCCAGGTATAAAAGTCAGGTCTTTGCTCTGGATCAGGGAAAGCTCATGACCTGCAGGAAGCTGTGTATTCCCTCATGGCTGTCAGTTCCTTTCCCACATTTTCAATATTTGCACATTGAAATGCATTGGCATTAAGGAGATTTGATGAAAATAATTCCATTTAATACAGCATCCAAAGGTAAAGAACACTTCCCTGTAAAGGTGTAGTTTTACACTCCAGCTTACCTTTTCCAACACAGCTAGAGAAAGTGTCTGAAAAATTATACAAGTAATTGTAATTGAAAGATTCTTAGTCTAATACCTTCTTCCAGTGCTGATCTCTTAGGGCACAGGCAGGTCAATAGGCCCTGACAGAAGACAGTACTTATATATGTATTATCTCACACATTTTATGTACAATTTCTTGAGCAGTATGAGAGCCGATTACAGCTATTAGAAAAACACAAAATAATGATGCATGTAGCAATGGCAAAACCTTGTCTGAATGTTGTCCTTCTCTTAGAAATGGCTTTTCTAGGCTTCAAAGTAAGAAATCAAATTACATGATTGCTGGAGAGCAGGGAGAGAGAATGCTTGGAGCAAGACAAAGGGTAAATGGCCATTTGTTTCCATGTCATCCACTGAGCAGGTGGAAAACCCAAAATATCCACTGAAGTGGAAAGGCAAGAGATGTGTTGTGTGTCTACTTTATTGCTTAAATATTTTCATGCTAATGAACCCCAGATGACAAGCAGTGCAGATAATTCATGAGTGAATTGATTGCTTATGACCCTTCAACACCAGGGAGGCATCAGCACTGCTTTCCAGAAAGCTCACCATTAGTTGCAATCTCCAGAGACCAATAAACACTTTGGCAAAATTTAAGATAAGAAGACATTTCACATAATTAACAGGCGGAAAAAATATCACCAGCTTCTCACCTACCCAGAAACTTATCATGAACAGTCAATTTCACATCTTGATTTACTGAAGAGGGGTCCAAAAATTTATTAAGGAATTCTCTGTTTCTTCCCTCCACAGGAAAACTACTTGTTAAGAAACCAGAGGACAGCATCTTTACCTAACCACAATTGCAGAACAGCCATTGGTTTAGGTTCTGCACAGGAGCAACTGTGGCTGCTTGCTGTTTATCATCCTGCAAGGAACTGATGTCTTTTGCCCTGAGCTACAAAAAAAGGCCAATGACAATTAATTTGACATCAAAAGAAGAAGAGCCAAGCCACATAAGCCTTCATCAAAGGAGTAAAGCAGACATGTAATTGGGTGCCCAGAGTGAGTTAGGTTTCTGCTCACTCACTGTAGTGCTGCAGTGGATGGATCTGCAATGTGCTCAGCCCTGGAGCGACCAGCACAAGGGGTTCCTACCTACTCCCCTTCTCATTCCCCTATTTCTCCCCAAACAAGCAATACAACCCTTGTGGTACCTACACTGCTATTCATGGCTCAACTTCCTTGAGGTTCCTTATCAGTGGGAATAATTAGTGTGAACACTAAAAGCGCCTCAGTGGGAATAAGGGGTCAACCCCACATCCCCTAGCACAGAGCAGAAGCTCATTATCTTGCATGAATTCTCCATAAATTGTGGAAACATATTCAGCATATGGCCTTGTTCTGCTTTTCTCCCCAAACAGAGAGCAAAAAATGTATATTTTTGTTGATAATTTTCTCATATAAATTTGATTGGATGTAAGAACATCTTTTTAATGGATTCTGCATCTGTGTTTCATGTGTTAAAGAGAAAATTCAATCATTTCAGTGTAATTGTTTTATTTACACCTGTTTAAACAGAAAATAAATTGCTACAATAATTTTCTTCTGAGTAAGAAATTATGCAGTTCACACCAGGAGGGTAATCAGCAATGAAAAAATTTATATTTTCCTGACAAAGCTGGGAATCATGAATGCTGCCATGATGAGCAAGAAACTAAACATTGAAATTACCTGAAGTCACTTCACATGACAAAATAAAAATATTTTATTCATCTTCCTCTTTGTCTTTTCACTTCAAACAAATGCAGGCCCAATGATCAACTTGCATTCAAAATCCTGGCCTTAGAAACAGAGCAGTCTTTACTCCAAGTAAGCCTGGCAGTGAGAGATCTCAGGGATGCACATCAGTTCTCTTGTAGGGTTTGAAGCAGAAAAATTTTAAAAAAAATTTAAAAAAGGAGTTCAATGAGAGGGAATCTGAATGTCAGATTCTAAAAGAAGGATTTGATTAGACACCACATAATAGCAATTTGCCTAATTAACATGGTCAGGAGGAAGAAAGCATGGCCAGAGCAGCACTGAGAGATCCCCATAGCTGTGGTCACTTGTTCTCAACCCAACCCCTCATTTCCTTACTGCCCAGGGAGCACGTTCCCTACAACTCCCTCGCTTTTCAAATTACCTTCCAAAACAGCCACTCACTAGGTGCTGATGTCTAATGCTGCAAACTCTTCCTGTGACTTCAGAATGGCAGCCAAGAATTTCCTGGGATGCACCAAAGGGACTCCAGGCTTGGCAGGAGGAAGAATTCCAGAACCAGAGCTCTGGGGATTGCCCCATGATCATATTTGACTTAATACAGAGGTATGAGAAGTATTCTCTTCTGGGTATTTTCTTTTTTGCTAGAAATTATGTCATCTACCTAGGAAGGACCTGTGCAATGAGGCAGGGATTAACTAGAATAACCCACTCAGACATGTTTAATAATGTGGCTACTCAATAAGAGACTCCTTCTGTTGAAGGCCAGGATGCTGTCCTGCAAGAATGAAGGAGAAGGTCAGACACCTGCAGCTGCCCATGGGAGTGTGGAAACAGTAAAAAAGGGACACTGTCACCTCCTGTGGCATCTGTTTTGAACATCCTGCGCTACAAGAGGACAATTCCTCAAAAGCAGCAACTGTCCAGTTGCCACTGCTGCAGATGCAGCATGAGGTGAGTGTTGTCCCACAGATGGGAAGGAGCAATGGCCAGGCCAACAGAGAGGCACCATCACAATGCAGGCATGGACATGATCCCTGAGCCTCAGTGTTTCCCAGTGCCTTTCTCAAGGAAGTCTGATTGCTTTACTTTACTTTCATCTTTCAGATAACAGCTTCTTACAAAAAGCCAGAGAAATCAATATAAATCGGTCAGTGATACCTCTGGAGTAACTGTAAAACTAATTCAGCAATATTATAACCTTGAAAATCCACCTTATCTGAAGTGGAATAGGTTATATCCAACACTTTAATGACTTCAGACATTTCCCTAGTACAGGAGAGAAAAGTACTGCAGAACAGAGCTGGCTCAGGGGTGCATATACTGCCTGTGCCTCACAGCTATAAAAAGGTTTCCATCTGCTTTGTTAAAATAAGGTTGTTTACTCAAAATGCTTTTGAAACAGAGATGAGGAGTAGTACAAATTGCTCTAGAAAGGAGCACTGCTATTTATAATAAATCTGGATAGAAATAAAGGTGATGACAAATGCTAGTGATTACACTTGAACCGTGTGGACAGGTAGAACTGTGATGGTTTTGATGTCCCTGCAAAGAGCAGTTTTCAGGCCAGAATTTGCTTTGCATCCACAGACATTAGAATAGCTTTATGACTTTTTTTATTACTATTCTTCAGTGGTAGGATATTGAAATCATGGCCCAGAGGAGACCTGGAAGGAAGGCAAAGACTGGCTGTGCAAACTAAGGCTGTATGGACACTTTTTGTGTTAGGGCAACCTAAAGAAAAATGGGATCCTGAGAGGTTCCACCAACACTGATTTTTTAAAAATTCCAAATGTCCCAAATCAGAGAAGCTTTGCAAGGCTTGAAACCTGTCCCTTGCACTAGGCCTGGTTGAAGGGCTTGGTTGGGTCAACAAATGGACGGCCACTTACATGGTCCAGGCAATGAAAACACACAGTATCAAAGCCAGTGAGCTCCTGTGTGCAGCTGTGCAGAAGCCCTGCTCCCCACTGCCTGTGACTAAGCATGGAAAACAAGGTGCTAATAGCTAAAGATTGGGCTATGCACGCCCTGAACCTCTCAAAAGCACCTCCCTACCATGACCCCATCTGCATGAGATGTGTAGGAGGCTACAGGCTTTTCATATCCATACATCCAGATATCAAAATGCGTTTTAAATGCTGAACTATTGCCACACTGTAATTAATATCCTTATTAGTGAAATGTCACAGGAATGACTACCAATGAAATTGCGGTGGCCCTGCTCAGCTCTCCCACAGGAGGTGCCACTGCACTCTGTATTATGAGGTGCAAGATCCACAAATTTACAAAACCAGCATCCTGCCCTTGGGGCCACTAACAAAGAAGAATGCAGGAAATATTTATTTTAGATAAAGAAGCTCAAAAAAAATATTCTGATGTGTCTTAGCTATTTTACTCCTCCATTTGCCATGCTGCATATCCAACTTGTTTCGTGCTTAAGCAAAATAAATTAATCAGTAGGGCTGCAAAGAAAACATTTCTAATTGAAAGATAGACTCCAGAAAAACCTCCTCCAGGAAAGAACTGACAAAATAGGAAATAGCAGCATAGGAGTAACACAACACTTGGGGAATGAAAATAACAGAAACATCAACAGTGTTGTAATAAAAACAAACACATCCAAACATTACGTGAATGACACAACCATTCAGAAGTCACCATTTTTTCATCTATTTAGGAAGAACTAAGATGTAAGCATGCAATGCCTATCTGCAGGGAGGCAAACTCGATTCTAACCTAGTTTTAGCAGATGAGCATTTTACATACCAAATTTCAGATGTGCAACAGTTAAATCAAGGAAAAAGAGTTAGGGGAAATTACAGAAAGTGAAGGATTCACTGCAAGGTTGTTTCTTTCACATTCTCTCTTTACTGTTCTCCTCCAAACAAAAACATACCACCTTAACTTCATTTTTTCCAGACACTGATACTCTCATTCTTAGGCTTCAAATCCTGTCAGTGGCTTTTGTACACACCTTGCTAGTTAACAGACCTGTTCATACAGATGAAAGATACTGTTCAATATTTTGCTGACTTAGAGTTTTTATCTCAGTGGGGTGAAACACCCAGCTTCACCTCCCTCTGTGCTTTGTGTGGCAGCAGAGAAGGACATAATGGGTTTCCCAGAAGCAGGACACCTGCAGTCCTGTGGTGCTTTCTTGCACATTGCTGCTACTGTACTAAAGGAGTAGTGATTCTTCACAAGGCTCGCAGCAGAACAGGACAGTAATCAGAGAGGGTCAGCACCTCACCAAAAAATATCTTTTTAAACTGTATCTTAAGGAACATATGACAAACATCCAACACACTACATTTTTCACCAGTCAGCTAAAGACATGAGCTAGAAGAGGGTTCTCTGCCAATTTTCAATTTTCCAGCACCTGCTACGGAAACAGAAAGATTGTTCATAAAACATCTGTGAGAGAAAACTCAGCTTGGAGTCAGAGAAGTCTTCTTTCCTCACCAATATTTCTGCAGTTATGGCTTTGGGATGCACTCAGACTTCAGAAAGAGCATCCACTCTTGCTATAGGAGGAAATGTGCAAATAAAAAATAACTACAAAAGAGATTGGATGAGGAAATGAAAGTGACCTGTTAGACTAATGACTAATTACAACATCTATAGCTTAGAGAGGCTAAGTACTCAGCCAGAATAATCAGCAGTGTTTGCCAGTGGGCATGGTTTAAAAGTAATGCAGGATGTGGTTACCCTTCCTTCTTGTCAGCCACAGAGTATTACAAAAATTAGTATTTATTGCTGGAGAAGAAAGACAGTCGATTGAGCAGATAGAGAGTTAAAATTTTGTGATGTTAATGATAAATGTATAAACATTTGCAGTGACAGTATCCTTAATTTCTCGTCCTCTACACAGACAGATGCATGTGTGCACCCACACATTTACCTACAGAGGGAAGTCAAGTGATACCATCACATACTGTAGGGTAGAACATGCAAATGTATAGGCATAATTAGTGTGTAAATACATGAATTACTTGAAACTTAGAAAGGTAAGCTGTGTGACCAAAAGTGACCAACTTAGCAAGTTTGCTACCTTGCGTTGCAGCTTCTATCTTGCAAAAATCCTTGTTGTATTGTTAACAGTTTGGGTGGCTTGCTCTGATGCTCACCAACATGCCTCTGATGTCTACTTCATTTACAACAGCTCATACACAGATGGTCTTGGGCTGGCCTTGTCCTTTCCCAAATTACTGTCATTCACTGTGATCTCTGATCTATTTATGGACAGCATCAATGTCCCTGTCACTTTCTGGTCTCAGTGTGACTTGAGCATTCAACTTGATCCCCTTTACAGGTAAATGTTTATGTGAATATATATATCTGTCTGAGGACATGAATCCAAAATGATTGTTTAATTTCTTGGTTTTCTTGTTCCTGAGGTGGAAAACAATTTCCTCTGCAGACAGTTCAGAACTAAGGGTGAGCTTTATCACTGTCACCAAGCAGTGCCTGCACTTTCATATTGCTCTGCAGGCTGGTATCTGTGGCCTGATTACATTCCCCACACTCCTGAGTGGAACCACGCAGATGTCAAATGTTACTTCCCTCCAGCAGAAATTGCATATATTTTTCATAATTGTAATAAAATCCTGACTAGGTAGACTTCCATCTAACTCAACAGATAAAAATAATATTTTAAACTCTGTTAACAGCATTCCCTTGTAGCCATGTTGCAGAGCTGCTTGTGCACTGTAAAACTAATTCAGCAATATTATAACCTTGAAAATCTGTGGAAGCAGACAGCAAAGAGTTTTGGATACCGTTGTGCCAAAACATTCACTTTTTAGACTAAAGGGATCTCCTCTTGCCTGTTCATACATCAGTTAACTAATAAATACCCTCTTTGTTTTCTTCTCTTTGTCATATGGTGATGGTTTTGTTAGCTTCTTTCATCTCTTTGTCCATAAGCTGAATAACAAGAAATAAGTCATGAGAGATGGGAAGTTTTGCTTTGAGAAAAGAATTACTTGAACTTGACTTTGTGGAAAAAAAGCTTAAAGAAGAGATGCTGTGAGGAAACTTGATAGGGTTCTACCAAAGATTGATGCTTCTGAAAATTACTGAAAACAACAAAAAATTAGATTCTCAGGTTTTATAGGTGCTTTCATAATTCAAGAATACTTCTAAAAACTAAAGCAGGCAATGCACAATACCCCAGGCAGCACAGGGCTGGAAATGATTTGTATCCGTTCCAGCCACTTACAGCACCGTGGGCTGCCACCCACCTTCTCTCACCCCCACCAGGAACCTTCCCTCCATTCCTCACTGCTGGCTGCCGCTGGATGGGAAACAACATTTCTCTGTCAGCGTTATCTGAGGTAGACACCCAGCCCGAGCCCCGAGGTGGGTGGGAGTGACCCTGCCCTGGAGCCTGCATCCCCTCCAAAACACACCCTGCGAGGCCGCCCTCCCTGCCAACCAAGCGAGCAGGCACTCCAGGACAGACAGGAGATGCCCTCACTGCCATCAGTTAAATTCTTCTGATACTTTGTTCCCATGCCAGGAAGAGACACCATTTTTTTGTAATAGATCTGCTTTATCCTGTTTTCTCTCTAGTCTCAGCCTGACTTCCAGTGAAATCAGTGGTACATGCTCTTATCCCTGGGAGCAGGATGCTCACAGTGTTATGTAAACCATTTGGCTACACTGGCCCTGTGCTGCTCAGAAGCTCTTTGCAGAGACAGAAAAGGTAAGACAAATCTAAGGAGGGCTGCAAACCTAGGTCTAGTTTGTGAAAAACTACAAACAGTTTTTCTGCTTGGTGCTGCACACAATAGAAAAATAGATGCCACTTCTCATGTGTGATTATGAAAAGGTGAAAATTCAGGGTTAAAACTCTTTTCATCAGCAGGCTTCTAACACACCCTTGGGAGTGACTACACACTGTCAATTGCTTTTAAAACACGAAATGTAAGAGCTTCTCTTGTCCCCATCATGAACTCCTGGGAAGAGATTTCCCCTTGCTTTCCACCTTCTGATTTACAGTGTGACCTTGGAGAAATATGCTTTTACTGACCTATTTTGACCAGACAAATGAGTCATTCCTGCAATCATTCGGCATTTCTGCAAATCTTTGGATAGATGGCACCGAGGGTAGGCACCCAAGCAGTGAATTTTGGGGCCATGAGCATTTGTGCTGGAAACCTGCATAGTCCTTCTGCAGCTGCAATAGCTGATCTGCAAACAGCAGAGCCAGAGTGCAGCCTTGTGCTTCATGCTCTGCCCCTCTCTCTGCTATGTCCTCTATGTCTGCATTGTCCTCTTCTTCAGAAACAAGGTCAGAATCAACACAACAACCTGAGAGCTACCAGCAGAACCAAGCACGGTTTTCCCCTACCCTCACTCCTTATCCACTTTAAACACCTTCTCAAATGGCACTTGACACGTTTTTTTCCCTTTCGACTTAATTATCAGGGGTTTTTCTTTAGAAAAGATTCTCTCTAAATAAAAATACATGGTAGGAAAAAAGGATCGCATCTTTGTGTTGCTAAAGCAAATTTTTAGATCTTAGCTTTTATAATGCCAGGTACCTTCTTTCTGATTCTGCTCAATCAATAGATACAAAAAAATTTCTGTTTTAATTAGGAACTTAGTTTTACTTGTACAACAGAATCCCAGTCCCAAACTGTTAGTGGCACTGATGTAGTGATTATGTCTTTAAAAAAAGGAGAGAATAAGAAGAAAAATGAAATTCTACAAAAACTGAAAAATCTGGGCCCATTTTCTTTAATACATACTGTTAACAGCTCAAAGCCTGACTGAACTGATGGATTAGTCTCTTCCATTAATTTAGGTAAATTTAAGCAACAGTGTTAAGAAGGATGTTATGGAATTTTGCCAGCCACAAAGATTGGTAAAAACTATATTCCCGTAAAGCCATTATTAACTGTTCTTTCTACAATTACACTTCATCCTTTGTGTGAAAAAAGGATGCATTTTTCACATGCACAAACATGGTTTTATGTACAAGCAGAGAAATCTTTGCATAGCAGAATAAATTGTGATATCATTTAATTGCTGGAAAAATCAAATTCTATATAGCAATAATTGTATATGGCCATCCAGCAATCACAGGTACAGAGCAAAGTAAAATAACCTGAAAACATTCAGGAGCTGTTGGTGTCACAAAATGCCATTTCACTTAGTGTGTTACAGTCTGCAGCATTCATTATTGAGCTCTGCTTGGGAAAAGTCTTGAAAGAATATAAATTGCCTTTTTTGTCTTCCACAAGTAACAAATAATCATTATCAAAGATAATTCATTCCCTCTCACAAGGCTGCAGTGGCTGCACATTAAAAATAGCAACCAAAATCAAACAGGGAAAGCAAGAATACATTAGAAGATGTCATGAGCCTTTCCAAAGGAGCTTTTAGCCAAGTCTGGAATTACTCCTGTTACATGTACTAGGTCAAGAGCATCTAAGCTTGACAATATTTCAGCAAAGGCGTCAGCAGAGGTTCTTCACTGTGGCTGTGCTGGGGTTCCAGATCTGTCCCTGTCCCATGGCTAGGCCAGGCCAGTGGCACAGGCAGTAGAGAGCCAGCACTGCAAAGGGTGTTGAGGGGAGGATGAGAAAAGCCCTCCCTGGAGACCTGAAGCACCACAACTGCATTTCTGAAATACTCCAAATCACACACACTGCATTTTAATAAAAATTACTCATTTCCTTAAACAATAGCAATAACAGTAATCTGCTACACCATTAACACCAACACTTTCCTCCTGACTTCAAAAGATGCATGCTGGCATAGGCTCAGACTTTTTTTCTGTTAAACTGCAGATATTTTATCTCAAAATAAAAGTTATGCAACCGTATTTTGTACCTCTGATCAGGACCAACTGCTAGACTGACTCCTGTATTACACAGGAACAAGATGTTCTGTCAAAACTATTAATACCAAATCTTTCAGGAAAAGGTGGACTATTTTGGCAGCAAATCCTCATTTCCAGTGGAGAATAGTCCAAAAGGAAGTCAAAGATCCGGGCTCTGAATGCAAAACAAGAAGCACTTGTAAACAGTCTAGACATATTTCCATGCAGTGGGGCATTTTTAAAGCTTTTTCTTCCTTCACTCATGTATAATCTCCTGAACGGCAGTCAATTAAAGGCTTAAAACAAACAAAGTAAGTCTTTTCAAAAAATGTTCCTTACTTAACGGAAGCCAAGAGCTGAGTGTTTTTTAAGCAAAGCAAACTGTGGTATAGCACTCTGCAGGCACCAAGGCTGCTCCTGCTTCTCCCCAGGAGAAGCAGGACACTCCTGCAACCCGCAGCTGGGGAGCGGGTGCCTGGCTCCGCCACACCAGCAAACCCATTTTTGCAGCACTCTGCACAGCTGCCCACACCAGACTCTGGGCTCCAAATTAGCCATTTCTCATGAGCTGAGATGGAGCTGGAGAGCAGGATAAGGTGATATATTGGAAAAAGTGAAACTAGCGGGTGTTACACCACTGCACAGATTTTTCTGCACAGTTTAAAGCTCAACCCATGCTTTGGCCATCTAGTTTGCAGGGTCAATCTAATGGGCTATTTCAGCTCTGGCACCAGTGTCCACCTCAGCTCTGCCAGGTCATTTCTCCTGGGCTGGGAGGGGGACAGTGCCCCTCTTGAAGAAAGGAGGTTCAAGCTGATGATATCTCCACAGACAACACCTGTACTTTATTTCTGCTTCAAGGCGAGAGGGCAGTAGGGTGTTGCATTTGTTCACAACAGCTGATCTCAGTTTGGGGCATGAACTGTGAGGGAGCTTAGCCAGGCCCTTGTGCAGCCAGCCCTCAGCCATGTTCCCAGTCCTCAGCAGGGGCTCATCTCTCCATAGGATCTGCGCCTGCAAGCACATCACAGCTGGCACAGAGGCTGCAAAATGGTGAGATGTTCTGGACACAAATGAAGAAAGATAATTTCTGCTGGTTTCCTTGCCCTCCTGGATCACTAAAGGATAGTAAATCCTTAGCATAAAGGAAAATAAATGCAGAGAAAATAGCTTGTTTTCTGTTTGAAACATCTGTCCATTATGAAGGTATGGCTATCCATCTGAAGGAGTCAGCAAGGCCATGTTGCAGGTAACCACTGCTCAGGCAAACATAGAAAGTGGCAGATGCTGGTTGCTGGCTTGGACAAGTTCTTAATGACAAAATAAATACAGGGATTCTTGGTTTTGCATATTACATCATCAAGTCACCATTGAAGAAAACAATGAACAGAAGCTTTTAAGAACAAAACTGAGAAAGACTCACATGTGTTGTGGCTTAACCCCAGATGGTAACTCAGCCCCATACTGCTGATCACTTGCTCCCCCGGTGGGTTCGGGAAGAGGATTGGAAGAATAAAAGTGAGAACACTCATGGATAGAGATAAAGACATTTTTAAAGGGAAAACAAAAGCCACATGCACAACCAAATCAAAACAAGGCATTCATTCCAAAGTGGTTTCCATGCACAGGCAGGTGTTCAGTCATCCCCAGGAAAGCAGGGCTTCATCATGGGTGATGGGGGACTTTGGAAGACAAATGCCATCACTCTGAACATCCTCCCCTTCCTCCTTCTTTCCCCAGCTTTATAGGATGATCATGGTGCCATATGGTGTGGAATTTCCCTCTGGTCATCTGGGGTCAGCTGTCAGATAGATGATATCCTCATTTTGTCTAGTGCATACTACACACAAAAATTGTGATCTGGCTTTACAACCAATGAAGAAACCCTGCTCACTAGAGCTGTTTTGAGTAAAGCACATTTTTAGCACTACCATTTCCAGCTGATACTCTGCACAGAACTTTTCCATGGTGCCATGCCCAGCACATTGCCAGGACACCACAGGGAGATTGGCTGCAGACATATACATTCCACCAGCAGCATGACTCTGCATCCTTTCACCAGTGAAAACCTCATGTGTTCATTAGGCCTGAAAATCATTCATTCCAGTGCATGAGCACCACAGACCTTGAAAAAATTACTCTTTTTGGCTCTCAGTATTTAGCAAATGCTTCTCACTAGTTGGTTATCTCTTCATCAAACAAAAGCCCTACTCATGCTGTTGACAACCATAATATGTATTGAAACAAGAGAGTTGTAACTAATCAAGCCTTGTTCCATGGGTGGGTGTAAAAGCAATTTGCTTAATTCATTTTGGAAGTCACAGAAGCAAAGCATTTAAGCTCATTTTACAACATTTATATAATTGCAATATTTGAAAAGCCATTCTCCTTTTGATTTATCAAGGTTTGGTTTAGACATTTGGACTCCCAGCTGGCAGGTTTTTGCAGGAGCATGGCAGCAGTACCAGCCCAGCCGCAGCACAGTGGGGCTGGGGCAGAGCAGTGCACGGCCAAGCACCTTCCAGCACCTCTGCAGGTGTTGTCCAGGGGTACACAAGACAAACTTGCTCCCTCAACCCCACCAGGAGCACTGAGGAGGGTCTCTCAACACAGGAGAAGGGAAAAGACATGCCAAAGAGCTTGCCAGAACATTGTTCCTCTCCATCTGCTCTTCCAGCAGTAGCCGAAGTGGAACCTCTCCAGGCTCAGACATGACCACCAAACATCATTCTGGTCCTTGGGAACTCTTCTATTTCTGTGGCATTAAGCAGCCCATCCCATGCCAGCCCATCTCTAAGTCATACCTCATCAGCAGCCAAAGCCTGCACCAATTCTCCTACCCTTGCTGGTTCTCTGACTTAGCTGCACCCATCCCTCCCTATGTCTCTCCTGCTCCTCATCCTCCCCTTCATTCCCTCCACAAACCCCTCCAAGCTCTTCATCTCCTTTGACAGTACAATTATTCAGCCTTCTGTGCATCCCTGCAATGCCTGCCAAGATCAAATTGGATGGGGCCCTGAGCAACCTGCTCTGGTGGAAGATGTCCCTGCCATTGGTAGGAGGGTTGGAACTGGATGATCTTTAAGATCCCCTCTAACCCAAACCATTCTATGATTTTGTGATTTTCCCTCCTCTGCCAACAGCAGTCTGCAACAGAAACCTCCTCATAGGGCTGGGAAAATACCAACAATTCACATCATACCTTACACTGCTGCATGGACAGCACTTACACATGGCTGTGGGTTTCCATCCATTGCAATGACAAGGAAAGCTAGAGAAGGATTTCACACTAGGGAGGGAGAAGAAAAAGAGGCAGATAGTAAGTTCATGAAAATTGTGCTGCAATGCCATATCAAGTCAGAAGCCCAGTACCAGATGTCTAGAGAAAATGCAGGCACTGAAATCACGAAGCAATGTGGCTCAGAGGACAAGCTTCCACCCACTCCCAGCAGCCAGCATTAGGAATGAGTGGATTTCTGCCACCTTTACCCTTCACTTTCCGTTTTAATTTTCACCTCTCACAAGTTGTTTTTCAAATAAGCTCGTTCAGGATTATGCAATGGTTTACCTGTGGCTGGGGACACACAGTCTGGATGGCAGAAAACATGCCAGGAAACACCAGCTCACCCGCTGAGCAGCACAACTCTGCTGCAGCCCTCATGTGTGTAGTACACGGGTTCTCCTGCTCCAGTCCTAGCTGCCTTCTCCTTTGCTGGGGAATGTCAGCCAGCTTAAGGACATTCAGTAGCACTGTCTTCAGCTTTCATATAGCACACTAGGCAAATGCCAAGCAGCCCTGCACTGTTGCTTATCGCAGCTTTCACAATGTTCTCAACATATCCCAGCAGAAAATTAGGAAAAGCAGTGATACACTGTGACTATGCAGGGCTTAAAAATCAAATGTATATGGACTTGAACACAGATACAATTTCTAATTCAACAGCCAGTCTTCTACAGTCGTGCCTTTGTGCTGCCCACGTTGTGCAACGAGTTTGTGCAGAGCCCACGCTCAGGCCTGGCCCATCCCCACCATCTATGCTGTAGGGTGGAAAAAGCAGGGAATTACAGAATGTGTGTAGAGTTTGTTTCTTTGGCTGGTGGCAGGAAACAAAACATGCACCAAGGATCCGCTTCCTTCCTTTCTGGGACTAACCCACAGCCCTGAACATGTAGATAAAACCACTGATCAAAGAGAAGCTTTTAGTTGTTCTACAGGAACCAGGCCTTTTGCAGCTGCTCCTAGCTCCTCGAGTCACTAGTGCTGGTAGGCAGCACTGGAAGCCTTGACTCTGTCCCTCTGATCTTATGAAGACAGGCTGAGGCAGTTGGGGTTGTTCAGGCAGGAGAAAAGAAGGCTCCAGGGGGACCTTAGAGCATGTTCCAGTGCCTAAAAGGGGCTTATAAGAAAGATGGGAACAAATTTTTAGGAGGGCCTCTTGTGATAGGAGAAGGGCTATTGGTTTTGAAGTAAAAGAGAATAGATTCAGACTATAAATAAAGAAGAAATTTTTTATAATCAGAGTGGTGAGGCACAGGAACAGGTTGCTCAGGGAGGTGGTAGATGCCTCATCCTGGGAAATATTCAAGGTCAGGTTGGACCAAGCTCTCAGCAAACTGAACTAGTTGAAGACGTGCATGCCCATAGCAACAGGGTTGGACTAAATGATGTTTAGAGGCCTCTTCCAACCCAAAACTATTCTATGGTTCCATGATCTGTAGAGGCAAAGGCCATGCTGACCTAGAGGCAGGACTCCAGTCTTCCTCCCCTGTGGCTGCAGACCACAGAAGCATTGAGGTGTCTCACCTCAGGGCAGGGTGCATGCCCTAGTGCCTCAGAAATCTGCTTGAGGGCTGTCAAACCTCATTGCAGGGAACATGGGAGGCAAGTTTGCATGGTAGGTGCATGTGCATTGTTCTGGTCCCAAGGCACAGAGCCTGGAAACACAAATGACTGCCAGGGAAGTAGATCAGGAAAGATCTACTGTCTTATCAAACTGCTTATCTTAATTCAGGCAAAGCTCTCCCAGAACTTGTCATAATTTTATTTGGTATTTCTCAAACCAAAGGTACTGTGAATGAGCTAATTTGGAATGAATACAAAATACTAGTAAATATGCTGCAAAGGAAAAAGCAGATGTGGCAGAGATAGAGAAACATTTAGATACTGCTGGGCAGCAGTTTCCAAGGAAGCTCCAATACCTGAGGTGAGGTATTTGGCATGCACTTGCATAAAAGGCCTGTCACAGTCCTGCAGAGGAAGTTTCCATATGAGTGCCCGTATGTGTGTGTATGTGTAAATAAATATACATGTATAGGTCCAAAATCATGTTGGATTTCTGTCAGCATCAGTTTGCAGACTCCTGTTGCCCTGCAAGGAGGTTTTTGGTGAATGACTCATTCCTAAGTTTTCTACCTCTCCCTGAATAAACTTTTCAAACTGCTTTCCCCAGGAGCCAGTTTAGTGCTTTCAGATATGAATCCTGTTTAATTTTTGACCCACCTTTTCATCTGGTTAATATTCTTTTAGTAGGGTAATGCAATAGCTACTGGTTATTGTGTGTAAATTTGACTTTACAATCCCTGAAATGTTTGGTTTTAATTATGATTAAAGATGCAGAGGAAGACGAAACTTCAGTCCCTTTGGCCAGTCCTTGTGGCTTATTTCATTGCTGTTAATCACGACACATTGTTTACAATTTCTGAGCCAATTTTCAATCAACAAGAAACTGCAAACTGCTCACATAAAAGCCAGTCTGAATTACTTCTGCAAGTGAGATTTCCTCAGATGCCCAGCCAAGCTCAGCTCTTACATAACCCAGATGAGACTGGTGGATTTATCCTAAGGATGAATTTAAACAAGTGAATCAAATTCCAGAGACTCTGACAAATCCCCACAATCTGGCGTTGCTGGGTGAGGGATGGGCTGCCAAGCCTTGGCAGCTCGAACATACGTGCAGGCAGCTGCCTGTGTTGTCTGTGGCTCCTTAACAGAGCTGCAGCCATGGCTGGCTGTGACAAATATGGCACCTCACATGTGGTCACTCTCTGTCTGATGGGATGGGTGCCCCAGGCACTGCTGTCACTGCTGCCCCACACCTCCACAGAGCCGAGTGGTTGTACTGCTGTTGGTGGGAGAGAAGGGCAACATCTGATTCCCAGCATGTCCAAGGGTGGTTGTCTTCCTCACTCTGCTAAAAGAAGTCAGCCCCACACCCAGATGCTTGCCTGTCGTAGAACCTGCTCTAATAATTCTAGCCTGGACTCTGTTGCTGCTCACAGTATTTCTCTCCCCATTGCCTCTCCCAATATTTGTCTCACAACCACATCAACATAACTTTTCAAGATCAGTCTTTTACATCTTGGAAAATGAAGTTCCATGGAAGCATGGACAATCCAACCTTGCTCATGAGGCTGCATTTATAGCACTATTTTTTCCATGGGGTGAATGCTGCCAAGCATATTTTCAGGGCTTCCTTTTCCAGGACTGGTTTTGAGGAGTTCTAGCTAATTTTACAGAGTCTTCTCCAAAAAAGACACTCACCTCCTTTAAGCCCACATTTATGTACCTGCTCATGAAGAGGCCAACTGGACCTCTTTGCCCTCCCTGCCCGTTCTGAAGCAGACCTCAATCAAGGTATCTGCCTTCTTGAGATTGGTGCTATTCCTTTCTCCTTAGGGTTCTTATGCAGCAAGCTTCTTCCCAAAAGTCTTTGGATATTTCTTGTCTTCTGTTCATCTCTCTCATCCTTCTTTCTCACCATTTTTGGCTAACCTCTATATGAACATGTTTGGGAAGGTCTCAGTAGCATGATGGTTTGCATCTGGAGGGTGTCTAAATGTTCCTCTACCTCTGCACAACTGCTTTTCCCTTTGCAGCGTATTTACTAGCATGTTTTTTGTTTTTGTAGATGTGATAAATTTACCACTATGAATTCATATCATTTCTCTTCACCATTATCCTATCTTTTGTCTTGAGGCATTTTCTGAAGTGAATTTAAAGGTGGGAAGCAGATAACAGCTTCATAGTGTGTGTAACAATATTTAGAAGACACTCGCAAATTAAGACAGGATTAAAAGTGCCCAGCTTAATGTTCCCTAGAAAAAAAGCTTCCTCAAATGTGAAGCCCTAAGATCTCTTATAGTCAATGGTGAGATTGCCAAAACTGATCATAATCCATCTTTCTCAATAGTTTCAAATTTACTTACAAAATTGTTAATCCAGTTTTAAAGCCTTACTTCAAAGCAGGTAAATATTATCACTCTCATAGATATTATAATTTTTTACAAAATTTCCCTTGAGCACAAAGGGAATACAGAAAAATTAAGTAATTAACCTCAGATCATGAAACTTGCCACGACTCAACTACAAACCCATTCGTTCTGGTGAATAAATGATTAAGTCTAATTTAACCAAATCTAAAATGATTTGGTTAATGAAAAATATCTCCTAGTAAGTCACAGAATCTTTTATCATCCCTCTTCCTATTTTAGGGTGTTTAATTATTTATTCTGTATTTTTTATATAGCATCAAAGTATTATGGCACTAACCTACTTCTAAATTCTCTCTAATTTTACTTGGAAATTAATTGTTATGGTTCTTCACTTCTGCTTGATGGACTTTCACATTAATCCTTCACCTGACTTTTTACCTCCTTATCTGTTAAAGACAGAGACCAAAGCACACTTTCAAAAACTCAGGTTTAAATATAATTTAAGCAATGTATATACAGAGTAACTACACAGCTGGTCATAAGCAAGAACAAAATTTGTCCAATTTTAGGAATTCCTGTTGTTTTGTCTTCTATGAGCAGTAAAAAATAAGAAACAAAGATGTTTTTGTCATATGATATCAGTAACACTTCACTATTTGGGCACTCAAAAGACTGATGTGTTACAGTACATTTAGAGCATGTAGAAAAGTTTCAATAAGTACAGCTGCAAAGGGAATTAAGGGTAGGAGGGAAAAAAACTCAAGAATCAGTTACCCCAAGAAATTGAGCATCAAAACATTTAATTTCAGCATTTTTAGGATGTAAGGTCTCATTTTATTAATTATAAAGTTGACCTGACTTCATTAAAAATGACAATTTTCACTTAAAATTTTACTTCTAAACTGTGGCATGGAAAGAAGAATTTAATTTTTGACTGAGTGATGTAGTTCAAACCAGTCCAAAGTCATCTTTCAGGTTTCCCTTCTACTAAAATATTATGGGAAAGAATTTCTCTAGAAATTGGAAAGGAAATGTATTTTCCAGCCAGTAGGCTTTTGGGTTTTGTTGGGGTGAGGTGGAAGGCAGCAGATCCAAAACAATAAATGCATCATTTACCAAAATGTTCAGGTCCTGAAACAACTTGCACCTCTTTGTTTTGTTCCAGGAAGACCCTCTGTGTGCCTGAACACAGACTATTTATTTCTCACTTACCCTTTTGCAAAGACTGGTCCTCTCACCCATCTGCAATGACAGCCCTGTGTGAGGCAGCCACACCTCTGGACAGCACAACCCCAACACAGGAAGCCCACCAGGCCACCAGATCTGCAGTTCATGTCCTCCAGAAGCGTGTGGCATCAGACTGTCACACAGGTCTTGCATCCAGCCACAAATCACTTCTGCTTCTGTTTGAATTGCTTCACCCCTTCTTATGAAGGGACAAGACCTATCTGGACCTGCCCTGGAAGCACCATCCTTCACCAGCTCAGTTGCCCAGGAGCTTCAGGTAAATCCTCCAAGGACTCACTGCCTTTTTCCTTGGCAGGCAGTTTAATTACACTTTCCTGTCCATGGCTTTTCTTCTCCCTTTCAAGCCAGATATCCCACGAAATCCAGCTACCTCCATACCTATCCTTGATCCTTTCCTTCCGACAGGGTGCCCGCCAGATGATTGTTCCCAAATCTCAGATTTTATTTTAGTTTTGTTTTTTCAGCTTGTGTATGGCAAAATAGATCTCTTTCCCTAGAGGGGAGAGGGAAGGATGGCCAACTCTCAAGCAGAGCATGAGGGTTCAAAAGCCTGTGGGTGCAGGAGTGTCTGCTGCCACCACATCCTGGTTTCAGCTCTTCCATAGAAAGGGCTCTGCAGCCATGTCCGCTGCCCAAAATGAGCCTGTGATCATGGACATCTCTGATGTGGTACATCTGTAACCAGGGATCAGCTCTGGGGAAAGAGGTGCATGATAAGAGGCTGAATGACCCCCTTGGGAATTCCACTCCCTCACCTGGGAGCTGAACAGGCACTCAGCCCTGGTCCCTGCCTGAGCCATGCCACTTCCCTGGCTGCGTCTCTCACTGACCTTGGTCCGTAGGCTCAGCATCCCACTTGCTTTGGGCCCAGCCAAACCCTGGGCCTTGCCTGTGTCCAGACAAGCCTCTATAAAGTCTTAAAATTCATGCACCAATCACACCAAATTAAAACACGTAGACAAGTCTCCATGACAATTGTATATAAAACAATTACTAGAGCTACCTCTAGCCATGCTTCTATATCTAGCAGCAGCAACTTGTTTCCTTCAGGTTTGTTTAATCCAATCACTAGCATATTAATAATAAGCAAAATAAAGAAATAGCAATTAATAATAAGCAAAAGAAAA
Organism: Illadopsis cleaveri; assembly: GCA_013399915.1. Taxonomy (NCBI): domain Eukaryota; kingdom Metazoa; phylum Chordata; class Aves; order Passeriformes; family Timaliidae; genus Illadopsis; species Illadopsis cleaveri. The sequence goes on from VXBB01005920.1 coordinate 1,071,432, forward strand.
AAAAATAACTGGGAAGATGATAGAAACAAACATTCTTCAGGAAAAAACTGCACATGGGGTGAGATCATATCACCAGAGAGTCTTCTATTACAAAAATATGTAAGATTGGAGTAAGTTTTAAACGCCATGCATTTTTAAAAAAGATGCACTCATTACATATCATTACACAACTCACAATTAGAAAAAGAAGTGTATCCAAAGGCTAATTCCTTCTTTGCATGAGTGATCTACTTCAATCAGTTTATTTACTTGTTGAAAAATACCTGTCATCTTAACATATTTCTTATTGCTCTCTTCTCATGGGAAGATCACTTTAAGGATCACAAGTGTTTTTCTAAACTAACATGCTGTAATCTGCTAGCTTTTTAAAATTCATATACTACATTCGGCCTTATTAGATAAGAAATCTCTCTTCCTCCCACCACGTTCATCCTGCCAATGAGTATCATCCCTGACATTTTATGATAAATCAGGGTTAGACATTAGGAAAGCAGTATTCCATTGAAACTGCTTCAGGAAGTTTAGCCCAGCAGCATTTAATTACTAAGATCAAATGGGATATAACATCCTGGTTGAAGACAATCTGGGACCTCACTACCAATTTCTGTTTAATGGTATCCAGTAACAAGACCCAGGAGAAAGAAACTCTACATAACAAGAGACAAATAATCTTCCTATAGGCTGGAGCATTTGGTTTGGGTTGGTAATTATTTCCTGTTTATTGTTTGGCAGAGTGTTTTGGGATATTTGAACAGCAAATAACTTCACTGTTAGTGCTTTCATTGTTAACAAGGCATTTTTCTCATAAGTATTGGGAGGCAGCAAACCAACATTGACAAATGAAGCTGCAACAGAAACCCAAAGCAGGTTGTGGTACCTGGGAGGCAGCTGAAGTGCAGGAAAAATTATGATTATTACTGATAGCATTGTGGTTTTGGTATGGGGTTTTTATATATAATATATTTTTATTTAAATGCCTACAATTCCAGGAATCAATCTTAAAAGACCGATATTAACCTCCAAGGCTGTGAAATCTATCTTCAACTCTTCAGCTGGATTTCAGTTCAGTGGACACTCCAGATTTAGTGGCTATTCTTGGCACTACAGATCACAGGCACAGAGGATCTGCATTTCTGAAAAAATAGATCACGTTGTCTGGCATCCAGCAGCTGAAATTTCAGGGATAATTTTGAAAAGCCAACTCTAGCCAACCTGCAAAAAAGTTCATGCAAGGATGCAGGGAGTGTGGCCCAGGGTGGCAGGCACTGCTCCCAGAACACTGTCCAAGGCCTTGGCCTCAGGCACACAATGGGCCCACCAGTCCACAATGGGAATAGACTGCATGGGGACTTCCACTCAAACACTCAGTGTATCCTTCCACTTATGCACAGATGCCTTTTTAAATCACTCTCCTGACTGAGTCAAGGAAATGGAAACATGCTCTGATGCTTTAACAGACTGCTTTTGGTACATTTGCAAATATGCATTTGTGCTGGAAAAATGCCTTGTTTGCATTATAAAGACTATTCCCTTAATGAAGCACTTTCTTAAAATATCTCCTTGTACTGACATGTTACTTTAAACTCTCTCATTTCCCCACTTTAATTACTTTGTCTTAAGGAGCTTTGCTTGCAGGAATTGTATTGGAGCCCTTGACTACAATATTACCAAACTCAAAGTCTGTGGTTCATAGCCACATTTTCTTTGGGCATTGAAGCAGCCACACTACAACTTGCAGCAACAGACACATGCCATGCCTTCTACAGCACTACAAGTATTTTTCTGCCCCTTCTTGACTCCTCTGTTCCATTCAGTTCTCCTCTGCCCTTCCCTTCACCTCATTGCTATACTAGTTGGCTGCTTCCTTGCCAAAGCATCTCTCTACAGATCTTTCCTTTTCATGAAAAAAAAATTCTGGTAGCATATTAAAATCTGTCTTTAAATCAGGCACCTCCATGATTGTGATGTAAGATGTAGTGAGAAAAAGCAGCAAGATAAATAATTAGAAACATTACAAGGAACTGCTGTGGGAGCTGAGTTTGTTTGGGCTTGAGAGGAGGAGGCTCGGGGGGACTTCATCACTCTTCACAGCTCAGGAGGTTGTAGTGAGGTGGGGGGTCAGGCTCTTCTACTGTGCCTGCAGTGAGAGGATGAGAGAAAATGGTCCTAAATTGAGACAGGGGAGATTCAGATTAGATAGTAAGAAAAAAAAAATTCACTGTTAAGTTGGTCAGGCATTGGAATGCTTTACCCAGGAAGATGGTGAAGTCACCATGCCTAGAGGTGCCCAAGAGTTGTCTGGATCTGGCTCTGGATGTTGGGGTTTAGGGGTTACAGTGACAGTGCTGGGTGGACATTAGGGCTGGATGATCCCAAAGGTCTCTTCCAACACTGATGATTCTGTGATTCACTGCTAGCATCAGTATGAGCTCTGTGCTGTAGTATTATGCACTCACATTTCTGAAAACTCAGCTGTGCAACCTAACCTCTAGCCACCCTCCCCCACATCCCTTGGTGTGGGAATTAATGGCAGAGCTTGTGAGAGGAACCACGGCAGAACTTAAGAGTCTGTGGAGGTGTGATACCAAACTGCACAGGACTGTACCACTGCTCGTGCAGTATCAGAGAGGGCAGCCCAATGCCTGCCCCTCTGCAGCATCTCCTCCCTTCCTGCCCAGTGAGCACAGCCTCATTTGTGGAGACAGTGGGGAAGGAGAAGACTCTGGATCTCTGTTCTCCTGGCCCTGTAGTCCAAGCTGTGTTGTTCCCAGCAGCTGCTGGACAGAGAGGACAGGAGCTCTGAGGGTTCCATGAGGACAGTGGGTGAACGATGCTGTGGCTGTGGTCCTCCTGATTTTGGGTAAGGGGTGGTAGAGACAAGTAGTATCAGCACCTCCAAGTCTTGCACTGTGCCTTCCATTCCAGAGGTAGGCAAAAGCACATAACAGCAAGAAACAGGCTGGAAGTGAGGCAAGAAAGGAGAACAGAAAAGAACACCCTCACTTTCCCACACATGCTGCCACCTCACTAATCCTTCTCATCCAAATGCTTTTGTCTAACTGAGGAACTTGTTGATATAAGCCTACCTTTCTCTTTTTCTCTGGATTCTTTTTTTTCTTTGTCCTCACATCATTATCATGAAGGATGTGGAGGCTTTCTAACTCTTGTGGGTACAAATCCCACCACTTGGTACAACCAGTAGACTGCCCCTAGCTAAGGAAGTCCAGCTGCTGCATTTTTACACAAAGATATCCTTCCTAGAATGTGTTTCACAAACATGACATCTTATTGTTCTGTAAATACCACTGTGTTAGCCTTTTAAAAAGAAAAATGAGAGGGAAAATCAGCAACATAATTACTGAGAGAGGTATCATCAACCAAGGAACACAGATAATACAGATGAGGGGGCGTATCAGACTCAAATTATGACCCTCACTTCATTGGAGAGTTGAGCTTTTCTGTTTGACATAATTCAACAAGTCAAAGTTTTTCAGTACTGAGCAAAGTATTCTAAATAATATGATCCTCTCAGCAATTTTTTTTAAAAATTAAGAAAATCAAGGAAAAAAGGTCCTCATCAAAGTGTTCATTGATGAGGCAAATCCAGTTTTTTTAAATAAATAAAACTAGCAATTCAGAGAATTATTTATTATCTCCAGTATTCACCCTCCCACTGCTGCTATCACCAAATGCACATACAGGAGGAATAATAAATATACAAATAGATATAATAAAAATAAATAAAATTAAAAATATAATATTACAATAAATAACAATATATAAAAGGAAATGGGATCACGTTTTACTATGGGACAACAGTTGTTACAGTTTTTCAGTCATGTTTTAATGTAGAAAATGTGCAGACCTCTGCTTCACCAGTTATAATGCCACAAGGTTGTAATTAATATTTTCCAACTGTATGTCTGCAAAGGTACAACTAAGGCAGAAAAATGGATTTAAGTCATCTAAAATCTAGACAGAGTGTATTCATTCCTATCAGTATTTAATGTAAGATAAATCAGGTCATTAAAACAACCAGCAATTCTATCATTCATTCACTTTATCCTGGTATTGTTCTGTTGTTTTAAATATTTGAAAGGCAACATACTGCTTAAAAGACTCTTTTTTCCTTTAGAAATAAAAGCCAAACTCTAATTTCTTAGCTGTCTTGACATGGTGATGACAGCTCTATAAACTGGTGTAATTATAGAAAACTGAGTTCTGATGTTTGATTTTAAACATACCATTGCATAGAAATATTATGGAAGAATTTTTGAAAGCTCACACGTGTCTTTGTCATGCTGTTGCCCCCACAAGCCACCAAAGATCAAACCCAAGGATGTCCCTGGAGCTGTCATTGAGAGGGGTAGTCCAGACCCCCCTTGCTGGAGGAGCCTTTGGGCTGCACACACAGGGATGCCATTGGTGTGGAAAGCCTCCCTGGCCAGGCTGGGTTTGCAGCCCATGTCTGTGGCTGTCAGCAAACCCGTGGGTGCTGCCAGACGTGGAACTGGCTGGAGAATTAACACTCAGCTTGGGCATAGAACACCATCTGATGCATCCCAGCAAACACAGGCAAGTGCATAACTTGAGAGCTGTTGTTCAATTTGGGCAAAATCTGTTTTGATCAAAATGAAATTCATATGAATAATTTACTACTCTTGAGATACATGAAGTGATAGCCTTTTTTTTCCCCCATAGTGTTTAAGAAAAATCTAATTTCTTTTAACACAAGAAATCAGGGAGTTAATTAAACCAATCCTTCACTCCACAGCGAAAGTTAAAACAGACCCTAATGTTAAATAAATGTACTGAGAATTGCTAGTCTTTGATTTTGGACAGCATTCCTCTTGTAATTAAATTATGTCCTAACATAATTAGGTTATTTTTGACTCTTACTGAGATTTTAGGGACATCAAACACCCCTTCAGTAACAGGGTTGCAGTGCTAGATCCATTTCACCCACCAAATTAGGCAAAATTGTGTTTGGGCTGACAGTGATGGGGTGCTTAATCTTCTTCCTTCTCTGCATGTTGAGAGCACTGCCAGGGCAGTTCCAGCACTGCCTGCACCACTTCTGAGGTCAGTGATATTTCTGGGACTGGCTTCAGAGGCTCAAGGAAGTCAGTGCCACACAACTCTCCTTCAGAAGCATCTTCTGAAGAGTAAGTGCACAGTGTGCAGTGTTGAGGATGTGGAAGAGTTATTACAGGGCCAAAATATTACAGACTGCCCTGCTAAGTGGATGTGAAAGATCTCTGCCAGGAGATTTAAATCTTCAGAGACTGCCCTAAAATGAACTTGAGAGAGCACTTTCTGCAGTAATTTAATACTAACAGGATTTATACATTTATCTTTAAAAATCCTTCTGCATGAAAAAATCCCCAGTGCCTTAGCGACGGCATGTCAAGAAACCATCCTCCACCTCCCAGGTCTCAGCCTCACTGCTGAGAAAGAAGTTTTGCAGGAATCTAGAGTCAATAATCCCAGCACAAAATGAGATTCTTTGCTTTTTTTTTCCTCTAGGAACAACAGGAGAGAAAGAGGAAGAATTTGAAAAGAAAAGGAATACGGGAAAGCAACAATAAGTGCCATTTAAAGCACAATTGTGTAATAAATAACACAAACAGTAAGCTGAGTACCTATGTTGATGGAGGTAAATATGTTTGTAGGAATGCAGAAAGTGGAATATATCATCATACATAATAGCATATTAAAAGCATAAATGCTTTTTCCTCATGTGTTAAAAATAGTGAATATAAGTACAGTCTCTTTATGGCAAGAGCTCTATATCCTCAGCACTTCTAACAACCTAACGGACATACAGATTCCTGAACCAGCAGAGATTTTTCTATTACCCTTTTCCACTCCATCTGCCCTTCATTGCCCCAGCCATGGATGTGTGTTGATCTAGAGTGTGGTGCAGAAAATAGCCCAAACTTCCCTCTAGGAGAGACCAGGATTTCTGAACAAGCCTGTCCTTTGTCCCATTGCCAGTACTGCCAGCTCCTGCATTGTTGCCACAGTTTGCAAAGGAAGTGTGGGGGGTCTGCAGGGGCCACAGCCATTTTGCATAAATCCTAAAGGTGCCCTTAGAGCATCCTTCAAGCCCTATAATTGCACTCCTACAGAAGGCAATGTCTTCTAAATTATTCAGTGGCTGTCAGGGTAAATTCCTCCCCCCTGGATTGCAGGAGCACTGTTACACACCATGCTCACTTTACAGCAGTGCTGGGGTGAGAGACAAGGCTCCTCATTGACAGTGCCTTGACATGCACAGCTCCCCCAAAACACCACTGATGAAGCAAGGATGTTCTCATTTTTTTTAGCTAAAAGATACATGCAATCTTTGCTCCACTGATTATGGTTATTCCTATTTCTCAGCTAGGCATCATGTCTTCATCATGAGCTTGACCCTATTCAATTTTCTTGTGTCAGCCACTGCTGAAGTTGTCCTCATGTCATGGCCAGTCTAGGCTTGGGACCATGTGTACACTTCTCTACAGACCCAGTTCACATGAAATCTATTTTTTAAATCATCAGAGATTCCCAAGAAACCAACAAGCTCTGCTTAAACACAGATTTCTTGTTTTAATAGAGATTGAACTTTCTTCTCTCAGAGATCAGTGGCAGACACAACAGTTAAAATATAAACCTTTATCAAGGAGAGAAAGATCAGCAGTCCAGACCTCCACCCCTGAAAGTGGTGCCAGGTACAAAGACTAAATGCCATACAGTTGGGGAAAACCATCATGTCTCCTTCAAAATATGTTTTACATGAACAGGTAAAAGAAATGCAATATACTTAGGGAGGAAGGGATAGGGCACAGAAAAAGCAACTAGTTAAAAATGGCTTTAAAGCAGAGAAGAAGGTGATGTCTTCTGTTGTCTGTTCAAAGTTTCCTGGTAAGACTATTCACCTACCTTATGTAAAAGGCATCTGTAAAGAGTTCAGATGTTTCCACAAAGATCCCTACAAATCTAATTCTTGCATAGATGCAGAAGGAGTTTAAAGCTTCTTTCAGTCTATTCATTTTCTTGAAGTAGATCCAGATTAAAAACAATCCCTCCAAAGAAGAAAGAAAATCCAAGCACCTATTAAATCTATTCCCTCCAATAAATCTCTGCATCTGTATCAGGTGTCCTTGGTTCCCATAATCCCCATACTTCAGCCTGCCATTGAATAATTTTATTAAATGGTAACTTCCTAAGAGAGTAAATGAAGATTTATTCTTTGACCTATATTCCTCTTTGCAGAAATGATAAGTTTCTGATGCTCTCTTGAGGCTGAATGGAGGTCAAAGCAATTTTAACTGATCTTGTACACATTTAACTCATACAAAGACTCTTCTCTAATATTTGCTAACTGTATGCACTGGCAGCCTGTGTGAGTCACCTGAAGGAAAGCTACCCAAGGCTTTAAATCCTGTGAACAGTGCAGCCTTGTCTCCCTGCACAAGACAGTTTCCAGTGATGTTCAGCTGCAGGTGGCCCAGCAACGTCCCCTGCTCAGGGGCCACCCAGGCACAGCTGCTGCCTTTGCACTTGCTTAGCACCTAGCTCTAATCTATCTTGCTATAAAACCCCCTCAGCTGATTCTGCAGAAGCACTTTTACCTAGTCAGGTGGCTAATATTCAAAAAATATGGCCATTGTGGAGCTGGTAATAACTTGGAACAGCTTTTTAGTGGCAAATGGCACTGTAGAGATGAAATAATTTATGTCCCTTTTAAAATTTTTGGTTGTTCCATGCTAAATATTCTCATATTCATTATTCTAATATTTGAATATGACAGCTCATTTTTTGAAATTACTTGTACAAAGCTAATGTCAAAAGAGTTCAGGTCAATTCTCTTTACTCCCAAATAAATATTTAGATATTTGCCATTTCATTCACCCTGAAAATTCAGGGGACTGTAAACAGCAAATTATTTTACAACAGGCACAATTGCTATTATTGTGTCTCATCAGTCTTCATACCAATTAAATTGACCTTATCCTGAGCAGCAAGCTCTGAAAACTTGGGCTGCTGTATACTCAGAAATATAGAGAATTTTAATTAGCCATGACATACCCAGCAGTATCTGTCTGCTGGCATGGAGGAAGCTGCCTAGCAACAATGCAAAGAAATCCTCCAATAACCCTGCTGGATCACAAAGAGTCTGTTAAAAATGGTAATCTCTCTCATAGACAAGTAGAGATGGTTTCAATTAAGGACAGCAATTCTCAACTTGTTATTTATACGCAGTGAACTAAAATAACATTCATTTAATATAAATACAATATGAAAAGGCCATGAAAAATTACTTAGAGATTTAATTTGCAGTACTTAATTTGATATTCACATCTGTAAGCCTTTTGTTTTGCTTAACAGCAAAAACATTCCAGCTGGGTCAGATCTACACTAAAGCTTATACAAGACAGAAATCTCAGCAAATAGGGCTGGAATGGACTCAAGGAGTTGTTTAGTCCATTCCACAAGCACCACACAAGGATAAATTATATATAAACCATTCCTACCAATAACACTTTACTTGCTTCCGAAAACCTGCAAACCTAAGCAGTAGACAACTTCCCTTGGCACTCTGCTCAGTTGTCTGACTCTCCCAAAAATTATAAAATATTGGGAAGTCTCTAACATGAATAGAATACAATAGAATAGAACGGAATACTTTGGAAAGGACCTTAAAGATCATCTAGTTCCCTCCTCTCCTGGCCAAGGGAAAGGACACCCACTACTGGACCAGGTTGCTCAAAGCTGCATCCAGTCTGACCTTAAACACTTCCACAAATGGGGCATCCATAACTTCTCTGGGCAATTTGTTCTCTGCCTCACAGTAAAAAATTTCTTCTCACAAGAAACCTCCCTTGCTCCAATCCTGCTGGATGTAGTGGAGCAGATGTAAAAACAACATACATTCTTTTAGGAATTTCTGATGTACTTGGAAATGGCTATCATTTATCAATCTTCTATTGGATAAACAACTCCAGCATTGCCCAGGCTTTTCTTATATAGCTCATACATCTTTATTGGCCTGCTTCCTATTTCTTTTGGATTCTTTCTCCAAATCTTAATAGTCCTTCTTGCCTTGCATCTTGTGCAAAAGCACCCTTCGAATCCAAGTTGGCAAAGATAGCTCTAGGTCTGTGGCCATCACTTCTCCAGGCACTGCAGGACACAGAGAACTTTCTCTTTCTCTCTCTCTCTTTCTCTCTTTCTCTCTTTCTCTTTCTCTTTCTCTCTTTCTCTTTCTCTTTCTCTTTCTCTTTCCCTTTCCCTTTCTCTTTCTCTTTCTTTCTCTTTCTTTCTCTTTCTCTCTTTCTCTTTCTCTTTCTCTTTCTCCTTCTCTTTCTTCCTCCTCCCCTTCCCCTTCCTCTTCCCCTTCCTCTTCCTCTTCCTCTTCCCCATCCTCTTCCTCTTTCCTCCTATGTGTTCACATCCCTTTTGTTGCTGATGCTGTTCTCGTCACTGATCAATCCTCACCTCTGGCCTTTCTACAAAAAACTTCACCAGCAGAAAAACAGGAGCTAGCAAAGGCTGGAGTTGTTCACCTAGAGTGGACCCTCCCCTTGTGGGAGATCCCATTTCTCCCCAGCAAAGGGCAAATGTGAGGCTGAAGGAAACAAGACCCTGTGTGATCTTTTGCCTCCAGCCCTGCAGTCCCGCCTGGTCAGTCCATGAAATGTGCCCAGACCAACAGCATTGTGGCCAGATTTGCATCCACTCCAGTCAGTTTATCCTCTGGATAACAGGCACTGCTTCTTTGCAGATGGAGCCCTGGGGTCCCAGTGGGACGTGTCCTTCCTACCTCAGTCCAACAAAGCACCAGGACACCGTGGCAGCCTTCAGCTGCCCTTGGCAGTGATGACTGCAGGCAGGAACACCCATACATGGATTTTGGTTTCTCCAAAAGACTAACTCATTAAAGAATTAAAATTGAATGCCTTTGGAGATTGCATCCTGGCAAAACAAAGTCCCTAGTCCCTCCTCGGGAACAATGAATCACTTTTTTCTTGATGAAACAATAAAAGGACTCAGAGTCTTCCAGTGGATTAGCATAAACCTTTATCCTAACTTGGCAGGGCTGGAAGTAACAAGGAAAAGAGTCCAAGAAAGGAATAAATAATAGAGAACCTCAGTACCTGGGATTAAAACACTGGGGAAAGGTTCACTGTTCAATGCAAGCTGTTGACCCCAGTCTTTAGAAACACACATTTTCAAATTCAGAACAAAATGCCAAAGAAATCACTTTAATGTTGTTGACCAGATGTTTACATTTTGTTGATATTTTTAACAGTCATCTGACAACAATTAATTCAGTGCTTTGAAGAGGGGTGTCACTGTGTAAACTCTTGCTATTGGGATAATCATGAATGGACTTCACTATTGAGTTTGGTGAATCAGGGCTCTTCTAGATCCTACACAGCATGTGCATACTTATTGTGCAGCTACAAATTCTGCATTAGCCTGAAAAAATTAACTTTCATATATATAATCTGTGTGTGTGTTTGCATATATATATATATATAAATTTATTAGGCATTCCTCCAAAACATACCAAATACATGAATGTATACATGTATAAATATATTTATATTTTTTGGTCAGATTAGGTAGTCAATTTTCACCAAAAAAAAGTCTGTTTTCCTTTTTACTTATTGATGCCTGATTTCTTAGCTTGTTAGTTTTTATTCCTCTGTTCTTCTTGCTGGGAGTGGAGTTTTGATTGTGGCACACTCTAGAAGCAATGAGAAAATGTAATCATTCTCAAAGGTCTCAGTCAAATGCTCTGTATATCACACTTATCAATCAAGTCCAAAACTTTAAATTTGACTACAAAAGGCAAAACTTTCCTACCTGTCTCTCGCATTTCTCCTCTTCAGGAAGCCATGCCTTGGTGTACCAACTCAGCCTTTGTATTAACCAAAGTGGGTATTTCAGGAGTTTAGTACACCTTAAGCAATGGGTTGCAGACCCATTTGTTGTATCTGCATATTTATCACAGCGAGGGGAAGCTTTATACTCAGGGGCATTCCTTTTGTTGCTGGCAACATAATAACATTTGCTTAATTGTGTTTTATTAATGTTAATATACCCACAGGCTCAGACTCTGCCCGCACATTTTTGTAAATTGAATTAAAGGAAAAATGAATCAGAGTTAAAAGACAGCTGATTAATTTTGTTCACTTGCTTAAGGGTGTTTAAGCCAAATGGTCTGCACATCTACTTTTCTTTAGAGAACAGACTTTGTAGCCACAGGGCTAAAAGAAACATGTCAGTAAGCCATTTTCATTGCCATGTGTCAAGAAGATCTATTTAAAACCCTAAAAGGAGGGGACATTAGGGAGAGGTGCTTACCCCCTGCTCTGTACAAATGGCAAGGTTATACAGCCATGGTCTCTCCTGCCTGCTGCTGAGATCAGAGGGCTTTCATAAAGCTTTTTTTAATGAAGATCTCAGAACAGCCCCCAGAGCCTGCCACTTGAGACAGGCAAGGACATAGGCATAGAACAACCCACTAAAAAGGGATGTTTTAGTCCACACAAAATCCAACTTATTAGCAGGCCTGCCTCAATACATAGTGTAACTTCATGACTATTATTCCACTGTTTAACAGGCTTTCAGCTAGTTGCAGTAGAAATCAGTTCTTGAGACAGATTTTTCATTTGGAAAAAATTATAATTCATTAGAGACGCCTCCACTGGATGTATATTTATACAAAGCCTGGGCTGAGATATCAGCATGGATGTGGGGCTGTTCAGTAGGAGCCTTACTCTATTTGCCAGCTATTCAGAAGGGTCTGACCTGAAGAGACCCTGTACAAAAAATATGCTGGGCATTTCTGGTGACTCTCCTTTTAATGATTCCTTCACAACTTCCTATTCAAAACTGGTAAGTCAGAAAAGATAGAAAGATAAAAATCTCAAAGGAAAAAGGACAGTTAAAATATGTGCAAAAGTGAATGGCTCGAGCCCCTCTGTGTCCACAGAAGCTACAGCAGATGTCTCTTATGACGACTGGGACATCATGTCAGGATCAGAATATTATTCTCTCTGTTTCATCAGCAAGGGAGTTGGAAAGTAAAAACCCTAATCCATATGGGAAGGATTTCTACTCTTTTAGGTCCCATGAGCTGGAGAAGGGTCCCAGGCAGCAATAAACCATCTTCACCACACTGCCATGGTCAATGCTCTGTGTAAGTACTCAGGTCACCTTACACTTTCCCTTCTGGTTAATCCTGATGTCTCAAGTGGTTCCCACCTCCTCTTCCCACCACTAATGACATATGAATAATGAAAATGACCCAGAAGGATGAAATTAAAATTTCTGGGAGTAGAGGATGTTACTAATAACCAAACAGACTGTGAGGGGTTTTGTGGGTTTTTTAATCTTCTTTTCTTCTGTTGGAGCCAGGATTAACTGCTCAGTAGATGCAGGTTTTGTGTTTGGACTCAGTTGTTTATTAATTCTTATCTGTAGCACGGTCTCACAGGTTGTGAGTTCTAGCTAACAAGGTGAAAAATGGCTCTCTCTCTATCTCTTTCCAAGGTCTTTTAAGCACAAATTGTTCAATTATGATAGGACACCTAGATTATTTTTACTTTTAACCCAATAACCAAAAACTTGTGGTCTGCGATGTGGATTATTCTACCCAATTACAAGAAACCACTCAAAACCATGAAGAAGAAGGTGAAAAAGAGAGACTTAGCCTAAGCCCTAAAAACCTCCATGTTGCTTTATATATATTACTATGTACTAGAACCTTAAACTTTAAGTTTTCCACCCTGTGATATACACACTTCTATTCAAACTACACACCGCTAATCCCAGTGCTATCAGTCTATTTTGGAAGCCTGTTTCACGGCCTCAGGTCAAATGTAGCATTTGCTTGGAGGTCAGTGCCTGTTAGTACAGAAAGCCTAAAATTCTCAGCTTCTAGGGTTCCAACAGGGTTTTGCAGGCTTTTTCACATTCTGTGTTCCAAACAAGATACATATTTCAATAGGTCTTGCATGCTGCATGCACTTGGCAAATAGTCTGCTATAACCCAACTCATGAGGTACCTCCATGTGCATAATAACGAGCAAAGTGATCCACCAAGTCAACAGACACAGTGAAAAGTGGGAAATTTGTGGCACAGCTTTACATCTTAGGGTGGCCAGTCCCTTTTGGTCTCTGTGCGAGTGTCACCAACACAATATCCTGGTGGGATTTTTCACACCACTTCGATAATCACGATGTCTACCAAGCCCCCAAATAAGGTCTCTGGCAGGACCTGAATGCTTACATCACCCTGGACATCCACACCATACCATGGACACATCACATATCCAGAGGAATATGATGCTAGCTGAACTACAGCCCAGAGCTCTTCACTTTGCACCCCCACTCCCACTCCCTGTGTTGCCTCTTATCTTTCACTGTTGTATCTTTATTGCAAAGACAATGTTCAACCTCATTTTGGTGAATGAGAGGGATCCCCACCAGCCCAAGCAGAGGCCAGGGCAATCAGACAGAGCCATTCTGTTTGCAGGGCTACTGTGACACTGGTTGGAGCTTTGCTTTCTCTTCATTGTGAAGGAAACAAATTTTGCTTCTCTATACAGAGATTTTTCTCCCAGACTTGTAGTATTTTGGCCTGGCCTCTTCTGCTCAAATAATTGTAGGACAGCTAAGGAACTGGAACTTCTTGCTCTTTGCCCTCAGAAATGGAAAAGAAGAATACAAATGCATGCACATGGCTTTGGTTTCTCTAACTTAACATAGTATCTCTTTTAGTCTCTGAGTATCTATTGTGTAAATAGGGAAAAGTAGACTTGGTTAGGGGTCAGTCACTTCAGAAGTGACTATTTTCTATTAAAATATCCAGCTAGGCATTTTTAAAGAGTAAAGAGACCAGAAAAAAGATTTTTATTCTTCATCACAGAGCTACATACTATGGAGAAGGCTGAAAGCTATGAATTTGCATGTTGGGATTGGTGTTTATGGTGGTGACTTTAAACTGCATTGCAACACTTGAGTGCTTTCCTGATTTGAATATTTCTGATAGCAATGCTTGCACATCAGAGAAGTGTGCTGAGAGTGAGGAAGCATGCAGCTTGATGGCAAATTCAGAATAATGAACAGTGACACAGATAATATTACATTCAAAACATTGTTAATACTTAAGCTTTCAAAACACTTTATAGTTAAGGAAACTTTTTGGGAGCTCTAATTTCTGATGAAAAGTATCAATAAACTGAGATTAAAACAGTAAACTATTATGTTGTTCTCTAACAGTTAAATTTAGAGTACTTTTTGTGTAAAGAGAGTGAGATGTTTAGGGTTCCTTGCCTCACTTTTTTTTCCCATTGAAAGTACCTGAAGTGGTGTAAGATGTGAAATGCATATCCCTTACTTAAGCATTTTATTTACTCACTAGGATGCACAATGGAACTTTGACACTCATAAAAATGATAGCATGAAATCTTCCATGATTCCATGAAATTAAAATGTGGGACTATCTGGTTACGAATGAAAGAAAAATGGAGCTGTCACTCAAGTTCCTGTCCTGGCAGAATGGAAAACCTTTGGAGCCTGTCACAGCTGGATGGGGAGCTGACCTTCTTCTTGCTGCCATTCAGACTGCTGCAGGCAGCAGCACAGAGACATCCCAGAGCCATGCAGGGCTCTCAACACCCACACAGAGAATTGTGTGGGATTTCAGGATGGCTAATGCATCCCTGTGCTTCTCCCAGGAGACAGAGATGCTTTTTAGTATTCTTCCATGCTCCAGGCTGGAGGAGGCAGAGATGGAACAGGAGAAACAGAACTCTGCAGAGGGCTCCTCCTTTTAGCCCTTTACATTCTTTGGCACTAATGTTTTTTCTCCATAATATACAGTGCTGAATAAAGACTTATGATGACAAAAATCCTATTTTTAAAACTAGAGCAGAAGTAGTCACTTTTCAGAGAGCTCTGGGCGAGCACAGCTGCTCTCTAGGGCTTCTGGCTGGTGGGCCAGGTGGAGCCAGGCTGTAAGCAGACACTGAAGCTGACACTTTGATGTCAGCCAGCGATGCTCTTCCTTGTACTCCTGCTGACCTTGGCCTGGAGTGCCCCAAGCCCTATAGGAGCCCATCAGCAGTCTGAGAACTTCCCAGGTCCTGCTGGAGACCCCTGAGGATGCATTCACAGGAGGAGCCCCACTTCTGAACTTGCCCTGTCAGGAGGAGAGAAATGGCTGTCATCTAAAAATAGAAATAAATCTTCTACACATCCCGGGCACACAACTCCCATTTGCTTGCTTAGAATACTTCCAGCTGAAGAGGCAGTGCCCCCAACAGCTCCTGACTGGTAGGAACTCTGTGCTGAGAAGGCTGTGCAAGCTTTGGTAATGTTCAAAAAGATGCTTTAACACAGATTTACTGTCTCATAGGAAGACCCCAAGGTGCTCCATTTGCAAAGGGAAAAATGTGTCATGACAGGACTGCTATGCACACTTACAATACAAATGCTGCTCAGAGAAAGCACATAGCATATGCATGTATATGAGGAACCCAACTCATCTGCAAAGCACTGCCACACTCTTCGCTGGATCTAACCACAGCAGCCAGTCATGGTTTCTGGAAGGGTCTGCCCCATGCAGGAGAGATGTTGCTTACAGCAAAGGCTTTAAATAAAGCCAATCAGCAAAACAACTGACTACCTGAATTTACATTAACTGAGCTGCAATCTTGACAGGGAGTCATCCAGTCTCAGAAGAACACGCTGTTTGCTGTTGAATGCTGGGGAGCTCTGATCCAGATATACTTTGCTCCTCCTGTACTTTCAATCCACAGTGTTGCACCATTGGAAGAACATGAGAAACAGTGCAAGGTCCAGCTTTAGATATGCATGTCTGCATAACACACTAGCAGTGTCTCTAATAAAATGCCAAGAAAGAGTCTCTGAATACCATAAGAACTGCAAATGGAGAACAAGTTTCCTTCAGCTAATTTACCAAGGTCTATAGATTATTTGGGAGATTATTTATACTGTAACCTTTGATGCCTTAGGATTTAGTTTTTATGTTTTTCAAATGCTGTACTGCTTTAGTGTATAACTCTAAACTCTACATAGAGTGTTTGCTACTGTCTTCACATTTTGGTCAGACAGAACAATTCCTCTAGGCTTGAAACTCTAGGACACCCTACTGCCTCAAGCCCCAAAAAGTATAAACAAAAGTGGGTTGGAGGGGGAACAAACTGGAGGTATATGACTTCATTACCTGAATGTGTAAGTGGAGGATTAACTCCTGATATGTAAATGGACCAAATTTATAACTGTCTGAAAAACTCATGACCATCCTCCATATTGGGTGTAGCCCCTCTCGGGGGCTTTTGACTGCCCAAAGTGTACCTATTGAAGGCCTTTAATAAATACCTGCTTTTATTCTCTTAACCTTGTCTAGCCTCTGTTCTAGGTAGCCACTCCAAGGCATCACCTTGATCTGCACATCACATTATTAATACACTATAACATGTGATCTCATAACTTCCCTGGTGTTGGGGGTTAGGTTTGTCTTTTTTTTCTCTCTAAAGAATTTTTTCCCCATAAGGTACCAAAGAGACCAAATGTTGGGTACTTAACAGTACTTAACCAAAACAAA
>VXBB01005920.1:1088496-1234912 GCA_013399915.1 Illadopsis cleaveri
AAGCCCTCAAGGTTCTTGGTATTGTTTTGTTATTAATGCTGTAAGTTTTTGTTTGTTGGTTGGTTTGTTTTGTTATACATACTAGTAAAGAACTGCTATGTCTATCCCCAAAATCTTTGCCTGAAAGCCTCTAACTGCGAATTTATAATTGGAAAGGAGGCGGAGCGTGGTTTACATTCTCCATTCCAAGGAAGGCTCCAGCTTTCCCTGGCAGATACCTGTCTTCCCAAACCAAGACAATGCTGTAGTTGGTTTTTTTGCTTGTTTGTTTTGTTTTGTTTTGTTTTACATACTAGTAAAGAACTGCTATTTCTATCCCCAAATCTTTGCCTGAAAGCCTCTAACTGCAAATTTATAATTGGAAAAGGGGGTGGGGGGTGGTTTACATTCTCCATTCCAAGGGAGGCTGCAACTTTCCCTGGCAGATACCTGTCTTCCCAAACCAAGACACCTGGAAAAAACTTTAGTTTACTCTGGAAAGCACCTCATCCGCTTCTAATATTGTAAAATATATTTAACACAGTTATTTTAAGGACTAAATCTCAAAAGTTAGATTTTACTTATATCAACAAACCCTAGGCTCTAGTAACATATTATTACCCTTACAAAGTAACTGTGTATGTACATATTTTAATGGGCCAGTTATGCCAGCTACTTAAATGAAATATGACTGTAATTATTGAAAAAACTCATTTATATTTTCAAAATATTGCAGGCTCAGGAGATTGTCTTAGTGTTGTTATGAATAATCTGTTGATTTTATTGACTACAGTATATTTTGTTGACTTTCAACCACAAACAGGTAAGAAGGAGTTTCAGAGGTCAGGTGCAGTTCTCACTGTTTTGCTAAATGTCAGACAGAGTCTAGTTCATGCTTGTCATTGGAAAACATCTCTTCAGACGTGATGACTAGCTTCCACAGTGCTAGTGCTTGTTGGAGGAAAACCTCTCACTGAAATGCCCTTGACCTTGTACAAGAATGGCAGGCAACAAGAAACTGGACTGGTTCTACCTGTGTTTCACCTCTCCTTGCATACAAAATCCTAGGTTGCCATCTTCTCTTAACAGTAGATTAATATTATGGGAAAGTAAAAGAATTAAATTACCTACTTCAGTTTGAAAATTGACAAAATGTTTTCCCAAAACATATATTCAGCTCTAGGATTTCCACTTTGTTTTCTTCAGCCTTGCACAGCTTTCAGTCTTTAAACAAGACCTTCATCTAAGAGTGAGCATGAGTTTAGGACACATCCTCACAGACCAGTTTTCTTCCTGCGTTTTTGGCCAGGTACAAGCCTTCCCCCCTCCACTGTGAATTTCCTGTGATGCAACAATAACTCAATGCACCGTTATAATTACCTAGTTTGAATTCTTTCCAATGTTATTGGGAGCTTCCATTTATCTTCAGGTACTACTCTCCCTTGGGCATGCCAAAATGGAGCCACTGTCTGGCCAGAAAAGGAACATTTCAAATAATTGATTTGATCATGTTACACAACTTAACCAACCACTGCAAGGAAACACTCCCTGTCTTTTGTCACAGTAAGGTTCAAAATTGTGTGTGTGCTGTTCTAGCCCTGCTACATTGCATCCAGCCATAAGCACTGTCAATCACAGTTCACAGTCAAACATGCAGAAGAATGATGCAAAGAGTTTGTTACCAGCAATGGAGCAAGCCCAGGCTGCTGGCAAAAGAGCATGGAACAGGAGAGACAGCCCCTGCTCCTGCTGCTGGAGGGCTGCACAAATGAACCTCATCATCTGCCCCTCATGTCAGCAGATACAAAGAAAGATTGTTACTGCAAATGACACAGCAACACAGGGTACGGCTGGGAATAGAGGCTGGACCTCTCAGAAAAGTCTATTCTATGCTACCAACCTCTTCCACATCACAGATTAACCAAGTTGCTTGCTGTTTGCTGCACTTCACTGAATGCTTGGCACTCAAAAAGAGAGCTGCAACCAACAGTGTGAAGACAAAACTGCAGTGTGTATCTGCCAGGGATGAAGCTCAGTCTTGTGAAATATTGAGTACCTGTAATATGTGCCATAGTCAGCTGGATTCATAGAAGTTCAGCATCTCCTTTTAAAGATGTGACAAATCACACAACAAGTACTTAACTAGACAAATCCAATGTGTTAGCCGGTGTCCCAGCTGATGGTATCCCATTTACCTTAAATGATGTTCTAAATATATTGCTCTGTTCTAGCATGGCAACATAGCTCTGATGCAGAAAACTCCATGTGGGAATTTTGGCCTTTAATCAAACTAGAGTACTTTTCCCAAATATTGTCTGAAAAAATCTGATTCCAAGTGTAGGGACAAGAACCACAGGAAAAAATCATTTTTGTCAACAGCCTGTTATGACGCTATAGTACACCAAAACGACACAAAGACTCCAACTTCAGAAGGCTGAAAATTACTCCTCTATTCTTGGGAAATGTTTCCTCTTTTATACTATTTGACACAGATCAATTCGATTGTTGACAAGAAGACAAACCTCTGCAATCACATTGGTCAGACCAGATGGACATCAAGAAGAAGCCCCTCCTAGGGAAAGAATGTAAACAATCTTGCCGTTACCAAAACATGCCTCTTGTTTACAGAAAATTCCCTGGAACAGGAATTTCAGAAACTAAAACATGTCAGGCACGAACCAGGGCTACGCTGTTACACACAGGATTCTCCGTGAGTTGTACTCAGGTAAAAAATTCTGTGCTCCATGTAGTAATAATTGTGAAAAATATGTGGTTTCTGGAACAGATTCTTAAAGATAGGTGTAAATAGCCCAGAAGGAGCTACTAACTAAGTAACCAACACCACAGCTCTGTGACATGGAGCCATTCAGCCCAGCAGGGCACTGAGTTCTGCCAAGAGTCATTGTAATTAACTATTTCATTAACAGTCAGCGGACGAAACACAAAGGGAGCGAGGTATCATTTTGATGACAAGAACAGATGATGTTTCAGAGAGAGAAGCACAGTGTGTCAGCAGATCATTGGAGCTGAAATTCCAGAAAGGATACACAGATGTGATGTCTGTGTCAGAGGAAGGGTGATGTTTCCCACCACCTCCAGCTCCGTCCCCTAGCAGTTGTCAGAAGATACTTGACCTGTCCCACCAGCAGGTTGTTAGTTACCCAAGATACGGTTCTCAAATATACTATGTCAGAGAAAAACAAAATCCCACCCCATTAAGAGGCTTGAGGCCCATAAGAACAGCTTAAATCACCTCTGCATGGTACAGGTATGTAACCAAGTGCCATTTTAGACAGGGAGAAAGCCTGGCCTGGGAAAGAGAAAGACTATTTCTCACTACACACTACATCTCTGTGGTTAAACGTTTATGAGACAATTTACAGGTCTTTGGCTCCAAAAAAGCTGCATATTTGATATACACAAACTCTTCCTTTCTGTAGCACTCTGATTCCCATGAACTAATGCCTGTCATTAAGGAACAAAAAGCCCCCAGACTACAGTTTTCATAATTCTTTATTGATTTAATGAAGAAATAAATGGGTTTGGTAGGTGCCTTAGGAAGCAGGGCTGAATGATAGAGTGACCCTTATGTGGGTTAACAAGAATGTCACCCAAAGGAGAAGTGCAATAAGCTGTGGAATACACTGCCTTTCACTCCTTCCCATCATCTTTCATTCCTGATCATGTATCACACAGAAAGAGGATCCCTAATGTTCATAATCTAAACCTGATTGTTCAGGCCATGCATCAGATTGATTCTGCTGTACAGAAGAGACAGGGATGGCTGCCAGGCAGGCTTCCTGCTGGGATGTAGGGAGAGCTCATCTCCAGCCTGGTTTGTCTCAGTGTCACAGGGCAAGCGGAGAAGCGGCATTTTGCCCCTCCATACTGAGATTCCTCCATCCCTGCTCTGAGAGACCTGGCAGATGCTCTGCTCTTCCCAAAAACATTCTTCACATTTCTTCCCAGCTGGACAACATGCCATATGAAGTGACCATACAGAATGAACCTGTAGAGGCTTCTGCTGCTTAAAAATAGTGCAAACTCAGGCAGATGCATTCTCTGCTGTTTGACTTCCTGGCATGTAATTTTCTTTTGCTTGAATTGTGGATTCAGACAGATTTGGTCTGATCAGATTCTCAATTTTGGGTAATATATTCATCAGTCTCCTCTAATTAATTTCTTTATGTTTAAGTGAAGAACTGTAATTTGAGTTTTTCCCATGTTATATCTATTAATAATATTTTCCTCTCAACATCTCTGCCCCCTGATCACACAAATATGCTTTGCAAAAGCCTGATAACATCTTTATTCTTCGTCATGGAAGCATACTACCAAACAGCAAAAGGAAGATTTCCCTTGCATTTTCTCTTCTAGACTAAAGTCCTTAAAAAAACCCAAAAAAACCAAACAAACCTAGAAACAATAATTTTCTTTTTTCCTTTGTGTTCAGTAGTGTCAAAACAATTACTATGTACCTGTGGGATAGTAGAGCTCTGTGACAGAAAATAGGCAGAAAATGGTATTTGGGACCCTTTAAATTGAAATCCTCAATCCCCAGCAGTACTGAAGGTTAAGCTGCTTTGAGAGTCACTTGGCAGATACAGTAGCTTAAAATACTCTATATAGGAAGATGTTAATTAACTTTCAAAAAAATATACTGCCTTGCAGGCACTGCTTTGTCATTGCCAGCTAAGGACAGTTCCCTGCCTGTCTCTGGGGACCATAGGCAGGGAAACGAGCTGCCTGTGAGCATCCAGGAATGTGAGAGGCAAGACAAGGAGCCAGGCAACTGCAGCTCCCCACAGCCAGAGCACACCTCATCCCATGGCTCCATGCTGCTCTGTGACACTGGGAGGCACCAGGGCAGATACCAAACCAGTGGATGCTTCTCAGTCCATTGGTCTTGCCATGGGGAAAAGCAGAAGGGAGTGGGAGGTCAGAAAGAGATCGGGAAGAGGAGAGAGAGGCACTGATGGCTTAATTTCTCTCTTCTCCAGATATGTTCTTTACAAACAGGCACGGGGAAGCAGAAGTGTGTTGGGAGCAAACATAGACCTCAGTCTTGATTATCAAGAAATACGACAGGGGGTCATCCATTTTTTAAGAAATATATCTCTCAGGCCCAGGAAAACTAAGAATTTGTCAGGGCTCTGGGTCAGTAAGAAGTAGCTGCCCTCTGCTGCTAGCTCTGCTTTTGCATTCCTGCCCATGACTGTTAATACTACACTACTTTTACATTATTCATACATTGGCAGATGTGGAGGCTGAACATGGAAATGTAGAAGTTAGGAAATAAAAATTATTTTTTGAATTGTCTTTAAAAATTTGTATTTATCATTTTTGTACAGAACTTTTCTCCTAATATGAAAGAAAGAAAGAAAGAAAGAAAGAAAGAAAGAAAGAAAGAAAGAAAGAAAGAAAGAAAGAAAGAAATACACTTTAAAAAACAGTAAGTGAGAGTTCAGAGACCCACACACAGAAACTTAGGTAATATAAAACATACATAATTTTAGAATCCAGCCAGTATCCACTCCAGGAAGAAACAGTTGAACAACAAACTCATGTGTGACTGGATACAACCACTACCTGTAGGCAGCCATTGATATTTTTAGTAGAAACTAATGAAAGTCTATCCTTGATGCTATTGCACAGAACAGGCTTCTTACCTAGCCTCAGAGGCACAGGGACCATAGCTGTCAGGAGGCTGTCAAGGCAATTTGCTTGATGCAGACTGAATGTTACATGCCTGCGTGCACAGGCACACACGCACTCAGAGAGCTCATCAGGCTTAGCTGCAATCAGGAACAGGGGAAAACTTGCTTGAAATATACTTATTTTGATTAAAGGCTTTAATTTTGTAGCACCTCCAGTCCTCTTTTTATCATATCATCACACAGACCCTGCTACTGACTCATTTAATCTGGTAACCTTTCTACTGAAAGAAGTGAGCATCAGACATGACCTCTCAAACGGGCAGGTAGGGATACCCTGCTGGAAGGGGCACTTCCAGTGCTGCAGCAGCTGTTATGGGGACAAGACATGCCAGAGCTCACAGTGAATTGCATGTACATGCATCCACACATTTGTCAAAACAGGCAAACATAGTGATTGCTATGATTTCATAACAGCTATTCAATAAAATATTCAAAGTTTCATTTAGGAGGAAAATGAGAGCAAAGGGATGCGCTGGGACTTCACTCCTCCTTCCCACTTCCCTTCTGCTCTATTGCCCATACCCTGTGAACACTCTGTCTGAAGCCATATCAGCCAAGGACAGATACTTTTCATCAACAGCACAATGCTACAAACACACAGTTAGATTGGGCTCTGTATTTCTTACCACTTTTTTTGACATATAATGCCTTGTCATAGTCCATTTCATAAAGGTTGGATGTAGTTTGCCTCTCCTTGTGACCTGTTCTTCTGTACATCCTTACTAAGTCCTTCTTCGTGCAACTCACATTTGAAAAGTCCAGTTTGGTTCCACAGAAATTTCTCCAGCCTTTCAAATACTTTTTACCACCTCTATTGCAAGTGCCCAGAAGGGTTTGGCATGTTTTTTCTTGAAGACTACCAGAACTGAAAGAAGTATTCTAGATGAAGGTGTCCCATGAATTTATGGGTTGCCATGATGATCTGGATATTTGGAAAAACTCTTTTGAATCTAGAATTTTGCTTACTTTTCTAATCTCTTTTTGTTCGTCAAGAGCTAGATCCAATTCAGTCCTACTAGTGACAGTAAACTATATAATCCCTACTGATGTGCAGTCCTACATATTTTCATGTTCACCTCATGGTTAGTAACTTCTGGGACAGTGGTATTTCCCCTATCCAGACCCTTTTGGTGCACTCAGACTGTCAGACTGTCCTTCCTCCCAGGAGGATGCAAAAATGGTAAACTTTTAGGTAGGTTTTGAAACCTACCTATCCTAACAAAGGCTTTTGAGCAAAAAGGGGGATACGTGAAAAGTCCATCATAACCCTGCTTTATAGAGATTTAAAGAATATTGTTTTCTTTTCTTCTCTTAAAATGTTACCAGAAATTTAAAATCAAAATGACCTTCAAATGCTTTATGTTTCAGTTTGCCAGATTTTAGAATACAAAATATCACAATCACATGATGACACTTGCAGATATGGGCAAGTTTACATTAAAGCATCAAAATTACTGGATATTTCTCTTTAAGAACATTTTTGCCTAACTAGTATTCTGATAGGGCTTGCAGACAATTCTTTGTGCTGTAAAACACCCACTAATTACCACGTGCCTAAGCCAGCGTCAGAATAATTGGTGAGATTCAGAGACCAACAACATGAAAACTTGGTGTCCATTTGCATATGTCAGAAACTAACCTCATGTGTCTGGACATTTAGTAATGTGTGTTCTCTGCAACTGCTTCTATGGAGAGAGGAAGGCAGCTATGCTTCTATGGAGAGAGGAAGGCAGCTAAGATATGAGCTTTATAGAGACCCTGAGGTGCTTCACCTTTCTTGGGAGACTTTACTTGGAAGTTCCAAGCCGTCACAATAAAATCTGAAACTCTTCCTACATTTAAATTGGTGCAGACAGTAGGAGCATACAGCATCAGGAATATTGAAATGTTGGGATTTGAGCACAAATACATAAACTCTGGAGTGTTTTCATTAGGAAATCACTGGAAGGAATCATTGCAGTTTTATGAAATTTTGGAGTAAAACCGTGAATGTTTCTTATGTTATTTACT
Organism: Illadopsis cleaveri; assembly: GCA_013399915.1. Classification (NCBI taxonomy): domain Eukaryota; kingdom Metazoa; phylum Chordata; class Aves; order Passeriformes; family Timaliidae; genus Illadopsis; species Illadopsis cleaveri. The sequence continues at coordinate 1,096,203 of VXBB01005920.1, forward strand.
AATTTTGGTGAGGTGATGAATGCCCTGAAATCGTATTAAAATGATGGCAGTTTAGACTTCTTAGCATGACTCATGTCATACTTTGGCCTGGAAACACAAAACATTTTTCATAAAAAATGGCTGCAGTAATCCTAAAGACAGTTTCTGTTGATAAAAGCAAGAGTTCAGTCAAAGGTTTAATGAAAAACAGTGGGAACAGGTAAAATCTCATATTCGAGTCCACCATTTAGTTTTCAGAACAAACAGACCTAAAACCTTGATATCAGGTAGCAGATAGCTACAATCAGAAAAAATATCTGAAAAACACTTGTCTCCACTAAAATGTTAAAAGGACAGATGCATACCTCAGTTTGGATCTGCCACACACTCTTAGGGACTGGGTTGAAATACTAATGATGGCAACACCTCCTGGTTTTGATTCAGGTGACCATTTCAAGTTTAATCCCATTCTATACACAGGTTTTAATCAGAGTGGTTACTATGCACCAAAAATACTCGCTTTCCTGTCTTTACCATTACCAGTCACCTTCACTGCAACGCAGAAACAAGAATCTCCATTTCAGGAACAGGTCACATTCATGTGCAGACTGAAATCTTCCAGTAGATCCTGCTTCTAGATTTGCCCCAAAGCCAATGAACATTTTCTATCCTCACCTCAATTCTAATGAATTTCCTGTCAAGACTTTATATCCACCCCATCTGAAACAGCAACCAGAATGGAAAAAACCAAAAGGCACCTGCACAGGCTTATGTGAAACAGCATTTAATCTTTAGCAATCAGGATAAGGTGTGATGAAGGGCTTCAAAGAGTAGAGGCTGAGACAGGTAAGGAAGAAGTCAAGAAAACCAGCAACAGAAGGGAAAAGCTACTCGGCACAGCAGGCACACCAGTTTGCAGGTCTTTTCCTTAGGGGAACACGTCTCTTCTAGCAAACTGCATGAGCTCCTGACCATGCTGCTTAATATTTTTGCACATCTCCAATAGAATCATCTTACTATTGGACTTCCCACTCCAACATATATCCAACATGCTGCCAAGTAAAACTTCACTTTGCTGGGTTTTTCTATAAATATGATCAGAGTTATCCTTTTATTTTTCTGTTTGCCTGAAATAAGGCTCCAGAGCAAACTGGTTCTGCAGGCAGGACCCTCACAAGCTGTTCTCTACCATCCTTCCCCCTGTATCCTCCATCCACCACCCACAGCCTCTTCTCTCCCCTCAGTCTGTCTCTTGGCAATAAATCATTTATTGCATCAGCCTGTGGAACAGTTTTGCAAAGGGTGAACAGAGCTAGCAGCACCATCACCTCCTACAGACAGCAGGAATGATGCTGGAACAATTGGCACTGCCATGCACTGGTAGGGCTCACAGGGCTCTCTACTCTCCCCATTTCTGGCTTTTTGATGCAGTGCCCTGAGCAGCCCCTGCAGGAGAGGGGAGGTGCCTGACCATCCACAAGCTAGGACAGTGCAGAGACAGCCAGAGATTTTGCTGTTGGAACAGGAGGTTTCTACAAAATGAGTGGTCAATGACAGGTTCTGTAAAAAGCATCCAAGAAGATGCCCATGGGAACTGGTAAGTGAGCGTGGCAGAGGCAGTTAACAGCAGATCCCTCAATGTGTGAAAAACAACAGCCAAAAATAAAAAAGAGCATAAAGGAGAGAGGAGAACACCAAGGAATTATGTGCAATGAAAGACACCAAGGCAAACAAAACTAATGTTAATTTACTAGAGGAAAGCAAGACGAAAAAGAGGAGAGAATATACTCCTGGAAGAGGAGGTTGACAGCACAAATTGTCGGAGACACACAGAAAAGAGTGGAAAGATATAGCACATAAAGAAAAGGAGCAAGGAGGAAAGTAGGAAAAAGTAATGAATGGGCAAGTGTGTTGTATGGTGCAAACAGAAAACATCTTGAACACAGTAACCAAGGACCAGAACTGTAAGAACTGGTGCTCAAGCTGGGATAATCTCAGCTCCCCCAGAGACCAAATAAGCTGTCATGCATGGTGAGGAGGGAGAGTGGGACAAAAAGTTGTGTAATAGGGACAAGTCAGCCTTACTCTAGCAGCTCATGGCACTGAAGCTTTGAGAACCATTTCCAAGAAAAATTGTGCAGAGTGTGGGAGAGGAATAACTTGCATTTACGAACTCACAACACATGCTGTGAGCCAGGCAGTACAAAAAGTAGCTTATCAGAGTAAACATCAGCCTGTTTAATATCTATGCATCTGTGGTACGTCAGATCCCAATGAGAGTGGGAACTTAGTCCATACTGCATAGTGCAGTGGAAAACATTGTTTTTTCACTTACCTGGCAGCACTGTGCCTCTGGCAAATACAATTTTTCCCACAGAGGGGGTTGGGGAAATGCACCAACTGAACAGATATTACAGCCTAGGTCCCCTGAATTTGGGGACTGATCCAGCAGTTAAATTGCAATGTTTGGCAAATTCTCAAAATAGAGTTTGATATCTCTTCCACAATATGAAAATCTCGCACAGTAGCTTTCAGGGCACAAGGAAACCTTGAAAAATATTGACACCAAATACTAAACCATGCACAGCTGCATCCCAAGATGACAACTGAGCACCAGGAAGCCAACCAGGAGCTTGGCCTGTTTCAAGTCAACACATCATCAGTGGTCTTTGCATCACTCTCCACCTTGGCCTATATCCCACTTGTTCACAACATCAAACCTGACTTCCATGCAGTGGCTAGAATGGGCCCATAGCTGCATGAACAAGTGTTAGATATGAAGCTGAAGCATGATGGCAAAAACAGGCTGCTGGACATGGAGCAGCAAGGCCAAGCATCAGGAAAGGATATGTTGGAGCATAGGATGTAGGGCAGTGGTGATCATCTGGCCATGGTGCTGTACCTTCAGAGCTCAGTACGTGAAATGTTTTCTGAAAATATATATCTATGGCAAAGGATGATTTGGTCTTGCTGGATCTTTGCAGCTCTTCCTTTGGATCAGGATACAGTGAGACACTGTACAAGGGCAGAGCCAAAGTCTGCTGACAGCACTTCTGGTGTTTGCAGTGGTGTCAGTGGGAAACAAGTCTGGATTGCTCCATGGCAGATCTCTGCTTTACCAGTTATTGGCCTAAGAAGGCTGCCGAATGCTCCTGACCCCCATAGGGGATGATTTGCTGGAGCTGCCCTATGTTAAGAGCTAGATTTTCAGACCTCTGGGTCTTCCAGTCAGATGAGACAGACCTGCACATCTTGTTTGTTTATCAAGCGCATTACCCAAGGGTTGCTCATCAGGGTGCGGATTTCAGATAATTTTTTCGCAAGATCCAATGGCTCCAAGATGTTTTTGTGAAGATCTGCTTGTGTCAGCTGTATTATATTTTTTTTTCTTCTTTCCTCTATCCAATACCTGAGATAGATGTATCTGCCCTAGAGCAGTAAGTGGGGCTCTTTTTTCCCACAGAACTCTTGTTGTTACTTGCACAGCTGGGTTCAAAGTGAATAGACAGTTCTAGCAGAAAGATCTTAAATCAAACACTCCTCAATCTACAGCAGCTCAGATAGTAAACTGCTGCTAATCAATCCAATCAGCCATATCCAAGAAGAGTTCAAATGGGAAGAGGTGCAGGAAAAATGCTACCAGAGTTGTCAGAGGAGATGAAGAAGGATGTCCTTGCTCAGCCTCTAACTAAGCAAAAGCTGAAAGGTGACAGGAGAGTTTTTTATAAATATGCCTCGAGGAAGGGGAATACCAGGGTGTGAAAAGAGCTATTCCAACTGGAAGACAGCCTTGGAACAAGAACAAATGGTTATAAATGGGCCTCAAATTGTTCTAGGATGGAAATTGCATTTTTAACCATTGTAATCATGAGGATCTGGCACTAGCAAGACAGTGAACAGTGTACAGAGGCAAAGTACCTAATCTCACAGCCTAAATGTTTAGGAATATGCCTTCTGTCCTTAATTCATTCCAACAATTTAAGGAATCAAGAGGAGGAAAGTGAAGCTCTTCCTCTAAATCTGTTGGAGAAAACATCCAACAATCCTCAAACAACATAAATGAAACTAGTCCCTGACTAATGGCATGCACTGACAACTCCTCTGTCACAAGGCAGAACTGAAGGAGGCTGTGGCCATCAACTCTTCATGCTCATGAGACCATGAAGAGCCTTCAGATGCAAACATTTCCCCAGTGAGCACTGCCATATAAAAAAGCTCAACTTGAGCCACGTGAGATGGACAAGCACTTCCCACTCATATTCAAATCAGAACAGAACCAGCCCTGAAAATCTACATGTGAGGTGGAAAGCAGATAACTCTCAATCCCTTTATTCGAGGTCCAGTCTTTGAAAGAGAACACAACTGCCAGACACCCACAGTAAGACCGGCAGACACCTGGTTTGCCATGTTGCACACAGGGTAGCAGAGCTTGGCCAAAACAGCACAATGAGCCCTTGTGCTGGCCAGAGCCTCAGGGCAGACCTGGTTCACCTGTGCGTTCAAACAGGCACACTGAAATGCCTCTGACATCTGCAGGAATGACTCATCACAAGGCAAAATCATGAACTAGAGCCAGGCAAACAGTTGCTGTCTGTAAACAAAAACAACAACAAGCAAATAACGAGAATGGCTGGAAGTAAAAAGCTGAATGAGTAAGACCAGAAAACAAATTTCCCTCAGTCCATTCTGGTTTTGTGAAGAAAGTGTCCTGTTTTCTGTACATCAGGAGTTTAGTCTGCATGGTCTCCTAAGAAGACCCCTCCTTTCCATCATCTCAGAGGCCAAGATATGGTCCTCTCTTCCCCAAGTCCCTTGGTCCTTTCACACACTGTGAGTTCCTGTTTGCTCACTCTCTCCCCTCCTCTCTGCCCTGTCCTAAATTACCCACACTTCTCCCAGCTGAGGCACATCTTTCCTTACCCAGGCATGGAAACTCAACCTGTTCAGCCAGGCTGAGGTAAATAGACATTCGTCTCTTCTTACCTGCCATGCCTTTCTAAATAAAGTATGTAGCACACATTGTCCTTGTCCACAGATAGGTGTGAACATTCCTAACCTCACTGTAACTCACATTTGCTAACACAAGGACTTATTCCTTCAGGCACATAATCTTCCTTAATTAAAGAAACTGAAAGAGTAATTACAAGTAATGTGACTGCAGATCCAGAACTTGTTTGGCATTTGTTGTATTTAAATTCTTTTTTTTTTTTCATAGTTACATTCATAATTTCAGGCTTAACTATCCTTGCAAAGTCTTTTTTTCACCCCAAGAATAATAAGCTTGCATGAAGATCCTCAATACTGCTTCTAGTCCTTCTGCCAACAGTTCTTGAATTTGCCTTCATTCTTTGTAAATATTTGAAGGGCAGCTATCTCTTTGTAAACAAAGCACTAGGCTTTCCCTGTTTGCCTTGGCTAGGATACTTGTGTTTATTAATGTAGCTAAGCTTCTTCTTTATGACTATAAAATATCCTCAATATTCACCTTTCTGCTGATAAACAAGTTTTTTATACTGGGAAGCACATCAGAAAGACAATGTCAAGCCCCCAATCCAAAGTAGAATCTTTTCACAGCATCATAGAATGATTTAGATTGGAAAAGACCTTTAAGATCATCAAGTACAACTGTTAATCCAACACTGACAAATCTACCAATAGATCATGTCCCCAAATGCCATACCCACACATTTTTTGGATAACTCAAGGGATGGTGACTCAAGCACTTCCCTGAACAGTCTTTTGCAGTGCTTGGCAACATTTTCCATGAAGAAATTTTTCCCTAAACTTTCCCTGGTGCAACTTGAGGCCATTTCCTCCTGTCCTATGGCCTGTTACCTGGGAAAAGAGACTGATCCCCACCTGGCTACAGCCTCCTTTCAGGGAATTGTAGACAGCAATAAGGTCACCCTGAGCTTCTTTTTCTCCAGGCTTAACACCACCAGCTCCCTCTACCACTCCTCATGGGACTTATGCTCCAGACCCTTCACCAGCTCCATTGGCCTTCTCTGGACTCACTTCAGCACCTCAATGTCTTTCTTGTAGTGAGGGGCCCAGAAGTGAGCACCAGATTCCAAGGCTCTGTGTGTATACGTGACAGCTTTAGAAGATACTCAAACATATCTGTGCTTCTCTTGGTAGGAGCTCAGGGTCCACACACCTCTGGAACCAATCCTTTTCCCACAGAGCCTCCAGACTAAAGACATCCCCTTGGAACTTCTTCCCAGGATAGAACATTTCATTCCAGAATGGAGTCTGTTAATGAAACAATTTTATGATGTTCTTTCCGATAGCATTTTGTACTGGAACAAAAAAGTCTTCCTTGGAAACCAAGATCAGATCATTAACATAGTCATCTGGATACTTTGTTAGGACACTTTTGTCACCTCTTCTGCAGCTCCAGATTTGAATTGTCTGATGAGAGGCTAAAGAACATCAGTGTTACAACTGGACTTTCTATTTCCAGCCAGTAATGCACCTATCAGTGTTCTTTGCATTTAACCTGTCTTCTACCTTCATCAAATTCAGTAGCATCTGCAGTCAACACCCACTGGGTTCTGCACCACTTTTTGGGCAGCATTCCACTGAAAATACTGACTGAAAAATGTCCTTGTAAATATTTTAAAAGGGAAAAAGTGGAGTCTGTGCAAACAGAGATGTGGCGCAATAAAGTTTTTTTGTTGTTTTGGTTTAGTTTGGTTTGTTTCTTAAACAGTACAGTTATAATTACTTTGTGAGTGCACAGAATGGTCAACATTAAGAGCTAGTTTTGTATGGAAGGACCTTTAATCAACAGTTCTGGATTTATATTTTCACTGAATGCATATGAGCTAAAGGAAAAATCTCACAAACAGGACAGCAGATATTAAATTTTATTATAGTAGCTTTGATTCATTACCATCTAGGGAAGGGGAGATGCTTAATCTAAGAACTGAAATTAATTTGCTTTATATTATCATTCAAACTGGAAAACTACTTTGCAGTACCAAGATTATTATCACATTCCCAATGAGCATATAAATGTCACTTTCTGAAAGTCAAAGTTGAAACGGCAAACCACAAAGATCTAATATTGTTACCACAACATTTATTACAGTCACATATCTTTATATTCTAGCTCTTGCTGTTACACTGTAAGTTTGCTACTTCCTAAACATCTGCTGTGTGTTCAAGATACAGAAGAAGATGAGGTGTCTGCCTTGGGGGGAGGCAGTACATTTAAGCATATAATAAATCATATTGGGAATAGAAAGGGAGCATATTTAAGTCTTGTCATGAAGGGAAAGAATCCTGCTGTATTTTAACTGTTTGGTTATAATCCACTGGTATAAAGACTATTTTGGAATGAAAGTTAACAGAGGAAGTTATTCCAGAATGGTTTTGAGAAATGGGTATTCATAAACAGGCAGCATGTCAGTTCACTTCTGCAAGTTGCTTTTCAGTGTTTGTGTGAATCTATGTGAATATCAAAGGAAAATGAGACTTTGTTTTTGATACAGAACATCCAGAGAGAATAGGAACTCAGAATGGGAGCCAAAACCTGAACTCGAAAGGCCATTAACACTCTGCATGTTCTTTCCCTGAAAGCTGATACAAAAATATTTTTAATTCCTGTACCAAATATCAAGGCTCATACGTGATGACAGGAGATTTAAAATAAAATTCTGAGCTTGAAGCATGGAAATGTCACAAGGGCTTTAAAAACACTGCTCCTTATTGTGAGACAGGTAACAGTAAAATAGTTTTTTCATGTAGTGATTAAGAGCTCTCCCTGTCACCCATCTTTATGTAAGTATACCGATACACAGTGGTGGGTTGTGAGCACAGAAGCACATAAATCACTGCTACAGTGCTGGGAGAGTGAATCTGAAGTGTGTAGGAAGAAGTGCTATGGAAAGTGTATCCCACAGACAAGCAGAAGAAGCCAGTGTGAGGAGGGAGAGACTAGCTAACATTACCAGTGCCCTAGAATCCCAAAACCTGCTGTTGAAATCCCATCCAGCTTCTGCAGCATGGGAAGGGGTAGACAAGAGTGCAAGGGCATTTCTTCATGGTTAAGATCTGCTTTTAATAACAGCTACTTTGTCAAGCCAAAAAGAAAGTAAATGGCAAGCAATTTGCTTTAGGCTGGAGTTGGAAGAAAATTTTCACCTACCCAGATGGAGTTATATAAGGCTTCATGGTTTTTTCAGATCACTTGTCAGCTCCAGACAACAAATATTATTTAGAAAGGTCTTACTTGCCCTCACTATTAAGTTCAGGGCTTCAGATTCTGGAACCCCAGAGCCACACAGCCTGTGCCTCTCCTAAGGATGATGCCCAAGAACTCATCCCCCCAAATTAGTGGAAAGAGGTGGGAATGGATGACTATTTTATGCGCTTTGAGTGGCACATTCTTAGCCTCCATATATATCCCCTACCAGTTTCACTGCTCTCACTAAGTAGCAGGGGGTCTGATCTGCCTTGTGGCAAAGATCCCCTCCTGTGTCTCACCTGTTATTTGTGACCCCTGGAATGCACCATGGTACACCCTCATAAAGCTTCAACATACCCACCAGAGAGGTTTGCAGTATCACATTTTTTGTGAGAAGGAAGGAGGAACTCCTGCCCAAGCCCATGACCAGGCCTATGTCCTTCCTCCATTTCCCCAGACCAGCTGCAGAGTTGTTCAGGCTCCGCCAGGGAAAGGCTTCAGGCAGAAGGGTGTTGTTATTATCACACTGAAACATTTCTGAGCTGGCAGAGCAGCTCACTTCCCACTTTTCAAAGCATTCTCTCTCACTTCTTTCTACTGTAGAGACAAAGTGTGGCTTGTTTCTCAATGTGTGCCTGTGAGGAGGGAAGCTACAGCCAAGGTAAGAAGGTCTGCTCCTTTCCTGGCATGAGTTTTGGCGAGGTGGGGATGGCCCACAGCCCATGTGTTCATCCCAACACCCCATGCAAGCAGATTCTCTCTTTCCAGCATATTTTGCTTGGCTTCTGCGTGTAACCCATATCAGGCTGCTTTCCAGTGGGGCTGGGAGACCGGCCAGCAGCACTGCAGAGAGCTATGTGAACAAGGGACACTTTAAATTTGGAGACAAATCTGACTTCTAAAGGCTTCTGTTGCCGTATGTGGTGTATTTTGCAGGTTTCAAACCACCAGGGGAATTTCTGTGGCTGTTTGTCATGCCTGCTTCTCATGATGGATTGTTGGAGGACAGAAGATACAATACACCCAAGAAAGGCAATTTGCACTTCTTGAAGTGCAAATTAATTTATGCTATGACATAAAATGTAAATAGTATTAACATTTCACATATCACATATTAAACTATAGTTTTTGCATGAGTATCTTAACATTTGGAGATCTGGCTCTGACCAATATCATAAAGCTCCTACTTTGGAAATTGCTTGGCTGGGAAACACCTGCCTGTGGTTTATATGGGATGTCTCTGCCAGGAACAACAGCAGGTTCTTGAGCTTAGCAGCCATTTACTGAAGATAGATCACCTTGGGAAAATCAAGCTGGAAAAGGGAAAGGACAGAAGGAAAGCAAAAAAACTTCCAAGAGCAAAATGAAGAGATTCAAAGTGAGAAAAGGAAAGAAGAAGACTGGGAGAGGGGCTGTTAGCACAGAAAAGAGAGAGCAGAGAAGGCAAATCACAATCTACTTGTGTACCTACCCAGAGACAGAGGGACGTCCAAGGGAAGGGCAAGCTTCCCCTGCAGGACACTGCTCTGGGGAGGGTGCCTTGCCCTGGGTGCTCAACCTGCTCCATCTCCCCAGAAAAGCAATCTCCAGAGGTTCAGAAGCTCTGCACAAAGCTGCTTCATCTGCTCACAAATCACAGTCTGACTGCAAAATCTGTTTGAGTGGGGATTTGTCTTCCTTTGATAATCATTCATCTCCTTTAGGACTGAACTTCTGGAGGGAGAGGACACCAGGCCAACAATAAAGGGTTGTTAGTTTTGATGATGACCTAATCAAGGGAAAGACAGACTGTCATCATGGAGTGGTGTGGCTCTTCACAGGTAGAAATGCCTCAGTTGGAGCTGATTTATGTTCCTGGGTCTGAGGCACGGAATTATTTTCTCTGCTCATTGTTACGCTTTCAAAAAAACTTCCAAACTAGCATTTATGATGTTTGATGTGAGAAACATCTTTCATCTGTAAAGCTGTAAAGAAAGAGTTCATGCATTAGTGTGACTTTGTGGAAAAACTCTTGCTTAGGTGTGTTTCCTATGTGTTAATTATTACTGGAACCTATTTCTCTGCTAAGCTACAAGTTACACTTCAAGCAATAAGGGTTTGTAGGTAAGTACAGAAAACCATTAACAGAAGTAGCAGCTACAGAATGTGCAGCTCTTTTATATATAAGGAGTGGCCCATCCATGGGCAAGTCAGACAGCTGCAGCATTAGCATCCAAACTCTGTATAAAAAGGAAAAATTGCTCGTTTACTGAGTAAAGGAGAGAGAAAAAGAGCCCTGTAGTTTTGGCATGGTGCTCTGTTTTGCTCTTGCTCCCCCTGTCCTGAGTGTCCTGTCCTGGGTGGAAGGATAGAGAAGTCAGTGGCACAGCACAACCTTCCCTGTCCCCGCTGCACCCCTGTCAGTCCCTGAAAAAGTCATGGGAGGAGGATGCTGGAAAGCAAAGAATGAGTCTGAGGAGACACAGAGAACTAATAGTACAGGAAATTTCCTGGAAAGCATGAAGTAAACACTTGAAGAAAAGCACAGAGTTGCCTCCCACTCTCAGCAACTGTATCTCTCACTGCATTGTCTTTAATCATTACTCAGGAACTATGACATGCAGTAATCTACTTCCTCAGCTTCATTTAGCATTTGCATGACAGAGCCTTATCAAAATAGAACTACTGGGACTGCAAAACAAACACTTAATTAAAGCTGAATGTTTCTAATTAAATCCAGTAGGATGAACATATTACAATGAATGTCATTTCCAATAGCGTCCCTGGAATGACAAAACAAAGCAGCTGTGAGTGGCACCTCCTCCCCAGAGCAGCACCACACATATTCCCATGGTGTTTTCCCTGAGAGCCCTCTCCAAAAGCTGCTGGCAAACCATGTGCAGCATGGTCTCCCTCCCCAAAGCAGTATCCCTGAGCCACCATGGCAGTGTGGTGGCAATGGCACAGCTCCAGTTGAATTTAGCAAGGATACCCGTGTCAGTGGAACCCAGCCTGACTCCAATCATCAGAGTGTTTTGGTAAAAGTGCCAGGGCACAGCAGTTAAGCTTATCTTAGTGTCCTTGTGCAAGGTGCTGAGATGGGAACAGAGGAAGGCCTTTGGGGAATTTCCTTCAGAAATCCTTCCAGAAAAATACTTGAAATTAGGTTTTTCAAAAAACAAATCGTGTTCTGTTTGTGAGGTACCAATGGATTGAGTCAGCTTTAGAAGTGAGTTAGTGGTGAGCAGCCAATAAGAGGATGGCAATTGCTGCCTGAAACAGCCTAAATGCCCTCAATTCCCAAACAGGATCTCAAAAGAGGGCACTACCTTCCCCAGAAAAGTACATATTTTCAAGAAAACCAGCACAAGGTGGCAAGTGTTCCCCTACGACCAGTATTAGACCACTTGTAATTATGGAGGAACTCATTCTGGGCAGTCTAAACTTGAGATGCTTTTTCTCCTCTGTCCATGTTGATTTTTTGTCTTTTTAATTATTTTGTGTGGAAAATTACCTGTCCCTTTCTCCTGTACCAAGGCTTCTTCTGGTAATGGCCAACAGAAAATGGGTCTCAACCACCATGGCCAGAGCATGTGGTGCAGAGCACTGTCAGTGCTGATGAAAGGAGCCAGATGTCTCGAGCAATGCCGTTTGTGAATTTATCCCTAAGACTTATAGTTTGTGATTTACCAAACACTGATAGGCATGGCCAGGGGACTAGGAAGGACTGCTGAGGCAGCTGGGTCTTTCACCATAACCCATGGGGAAAGGAAGAAGGACAAGGCTGGACATCTTATTCAGAACCTTCTTCAAACACAAAACACACAGTGGCGATGCATTAATGTCTTTAAGTTTTGGAGGTTTGTTTTGCATTCCTGGTGAGGAGAAAGTAAAGGAATTTTAAAATGTTGTGAAAGAAGGCTTGTATGAGACTGGCTAAGGTGAGGCACTGGATTTCACTGCCTGGGATGATGGTGGGATCAACACTGGAGGCTGGATTATCCTGTCAAGTACGGGCTTGGCTATCATAAAAGGGTTGACAGAAGTGTGATTCATGCTGCCTTAGCCAACAGGAATGGCTGGGGTGGTCTCTTGAGGACCCTACCAGACCTATTATTCCACACCTCACAATTGTTATTTCTGTCCCTTTTGCCCAGTTGCAGTAATGACAATCCTACTCCTGACTGTTGACCCTAAGCTGCCATATTTCTCTGTGCCATGTCTGAACTGCATTAAAGTCAAGCCTCTGCTGATCACAGACTGACCAGCATACCAGTGGGAACTCTACTGTATTTGTACTGCAGAAAAGACTTGCAGCAAGGTATTTATAGGAAGTCCATATGTGGAAGAATATTGTTACACACTGGAAACAGATTGCAGTCCAGAGCAAAATAAAACATAGAGAAATAGTCATTATTCACACAATCATGTATATTTAGCATAATCACCCACAAGGCTGTCAAATGAGGCCAAACCCTGTCGCATTTTTGGCAATCAGTAGGCAGTGAAGCCATGTGTCCCTACCAGGAAGACAGGATTTGACCTGCAACAGCACTTGGGGTCAGCATGGGATAAGCCTTATGGGAACTAGGCTACTTTCAACTCTGTCCAAGATCCTCTCCCCAGGACATGTCAATCCATGACCTTAATCAGCCATGGCAAATCTGGGGACCAATAACGAAGTTTAATCCCCACATACGTGCCCTCACAGAATGGTTGAGGTGGGAAGGGACCTCTGGAAGTCACCTGGTCCAAGACCCTGCTAGGACCACCCACAGCAGGCTGCCCTGCACCATGTCCATCTGAGCTATTCTTTCTCATATCTTTATTAGCAAAATCTATTTTTTTCTTAAGTTTAGGTAATGCGCTAAACCAATCAAAACATCTGAGGAAGATGTGCAGTGATGAAGATTTAACAAGATTAAAGAAAAAATACCATAAATACTTTTTTTTTAATCCGGTCACATGGAAGACAAAGCATCTGATAGGCAGCAAATCAAACAAAAAAGGCATAAACACATATGCAAATACACAAATACATAAAACATGAGGGGTGGGAGGAATGCCTTAAATACTACACAAAACTGACTTTCATTAAGTAGCAACTGAAAACATCATTGATGCAACACTGCAAGAGCTGGGCCTCATTTCTCCTCAGATGTGTTTGATTCTTTGATCTTTCCCTTGTTCCAGACCACTCTCTTTCAGACTGACAGGCTGCTACTTTGTTTGGAAATAGAAAGCATATCAGGACACTTTCATGAGGGATACCTTGTGAACACTGTATGGGATGTTCAGTTATTTCAGAAGTCCCTGACATGGTCTTGCCCCACACCATGCAACACTCTCCTGAACAGGCCCCAAATCTGGGAGTTGGTGCTGTCCCAGCAGGTGCTGTGGATGTAGCCCCACTCCAAGGATGAGATGATAACAGTGCAAGACCAGGCTGCCCCATTCAACTGGATCTTGGAACAGGTAAAAACCATGGACACATTTAATTTAGTACTGTAGGTGTGGCCTGGAAGTCTAAGATGGAATGGGTGACCTTCAAAAAACCAAAAGATTTATACAGCAACAGAGTGAAAAATGTCCACCACAGGATCAAGAAAAGTGAGAATTTCTGTGGTTTTTTATCCTGGGTAGTTAAATATAACGTGTCTAGAAAATCAAATAATGCTTTCAAGACAAATGAGATCATGCAGCAAGGAGGTTTTGCTGGACTTCATATGGAACAAACCCTAAAGGCTTCAAAACACACATTCTTTATGGCACAAGAACCAGGGTTTTGATTATTTACCTTGTGCTGATGCATTTGAAGAGCTTCCCAGTGGCTGCTGAAGGGGCTGTTACCCTGCTCCATGTGGTACCACTACACCTGGGCTCTCAGCTAAATCACCTCTCTACACCACCATGGTGCAGCATCAGTGACTGACCCATGCTGCATGTGCACAGGCTGCCTGTGTAGCCAAAGCTGAAATCTTACTCACTGTATAATTTGTTTTAGGAGCTACAAACCTGCTTGTAATGAAAATTTAATGTTCTGTGACTCATGCTCCATTAAAGTTTACAGAAGTCTTCATGGTCATGACATTTATTAGCAAAGTAACTGGTACACGCCTGGTTATTTAAAGCCAGCTAGAATTATCTTGATGAGTTTTCTTGTCTATTTAGAGCCAGTTAGAATTATTTTAATGAGTCTTCTTGTTAGGAGTTCTCAAATAATCTTATCTTCTCTATACAACAAGAGCAGTTCACACTTACAGACCAAAACAGGTCTCAATCAACCCACAAATCCCAATTACAGCCTTTATGGGTTTGGACATTGCCTTTAGACTAAGCTATTGAGTAATATATTAACAAATTGCAGTGATAACCGTACAAATGTGTTCAAAATTATTTTCTTTTATGTATTTCTTTCCACCTATGTTATTTCCTTCAAAATAAAAGGTCTAATTTTTTCTCCTTTTTCATAGTATTTTATTGCAGTCCGAGCCTTTTTATCTTTCATGTCATCTATTTGTACCTCAGAACATTGCTGAGAACAAAATACTTTTGTTTTTTAAGATAGCAATTGACAGATAAGAGCTTTAATATAATACAACCACAGAATTATTAGTTTTGGGCATAGCAGCATCAGCAATGACACATTCTTATCCAGTAGGGTTGTTACAGACCCATTGGAAACTTGGCAAAACCAGGGAAACCTAGATTTAATCCTTTGAAATTGTATCTAAGGCCTTCCTTCCTGTACCTCTCTAAATTTCCTGACAGCAACTAAAGCTCAGACCAACACTGAACTGTTGAATTATATTTCTGGAGAATTCCAATATTTTTGCCATACTTTACTGATGAAGCTACATTTCAACTAACACAGTTTTACTTTAAAATACCTTTTTTTAGCCTGTTTGTAAGATACTTCAAAACAACTTAGGTAAAAGGGAAAATATAAATAAACATTTTTGCTCAGGTTAGCCAAAAGATTTTCCTTTATGCATATGCTTGTTCTCAAACAAGTCAAAATTCTATGGCTTTTTAAGAAAGATGCTGAAGAAAATTACTTCATACTTTGCTTGTCCTATGGTCTGTGCAATACATTTTTACACTAACCTCAAAAAGATGGAACTCTTGAAGACGAACTATAACAACTTCAAAATTTGCTTCACGTGAGCAGAAAATTCTTTTGAAATCTGATGAGAAATTAAATTATGGATGTTAATGCAATTCTATCTTGTTATCCAGTACACACAGTTCTCCAAAGCTTAATCAAGAACAGGCATTGAATTTTTAAAAATGGATGTTATTTATTAAAAATTAAATGGAGATTATGCTCTAACTTAGAGTAGTTTTGCTACCTTAAAACCCACCATGGAAAGAAGTATAGCTCTTTCATACACTTTATTTTACCTAATATATTTTTCACATAGCTTGTTCTATGTGAATGGTAACAAGGATGATCCTGAAAGCAAAACTAAACTGCCTTGTCCCAGCCTAAAGGCAGTGAGGAAACAACCAGTTGAGGCAGTCAATTCCTCACTGCTAGAGACAACTTTCACTTACCTGAGACCCTTTTCAATTTACTGAGGTAAATTCACTCCTACAAACATCCCAACAACATCAGAGTATCTGTGCCTGCCCATGGTGCCTTCCTAGTGCTTACTATACCAGGCAGCAACGTTAGGAGCAAGGAGTGGGAAGGAAAAGGGACACGCAGAGATAGGAAAGGCATTGTTTGCAAAAATGATACTTTAGAGGAAAAGATGGCACACTAAGACTGTAATAACAAACATCTGAGAATTCAAATACATTGTTACATTTGGGGTTTGTAATATGACCCTGTAGTAATGTATGTGGTCTTTTAAAAGAGCTGGGACTGATTTTTTTGTAGATGAATGGAAGTTCCATGTGGAAGGAATGAATCCCTTCCTGTAACATCCCCAGCATCCATCACCTTCTCCCCCAGCTTACAGTGGTGTGACAAGAGGTTGCCAGGCCCCAGCTGATGTGTCTTACATTCATTTATTTTCTCCTGCTATAGTATATAGTACACTGACATCTCCACCTTCCAAGAAGGTGGGAGGACTTGAGCTTTTTTACTTAGATGGATATGACAATATGAAATAAGGATAGCTAACTCATCACTTGCAGAGGATATGCCAGTTCCCCTCCCAGCCCCAGAGCAGCAAACCAGAACATGGGAGCCACTAAAAAAACTGTGCTAAAATATCGGGAGAAATATCAAGATCAATAAGAGCTGTTCCTAACACCACAATGTGAGACACACTTGGCACATGAAAAAATCAGATACTTCAGGCTTCTTGGCACTGATGGCTATGTAAGATAAAAATAAATTTCCTGAGCATTTTCCACCAAGCAGAGGCAAATCTGTCATCCCAAGAGGTTGGTTTGACAGACCAGATAAGGCAGATACGACAGAGCTAATGAACCAAGATGTGAAGCTGGTAACTGGAGAGTGAGGCCTGGCCTTGAGTGGGCCCAGCTTAGAAAACCAAAAAGAGGTTTCATGCTGGTTTGGTTTTCTCCTTCCTTGAAAATCAACCTTTGCTTTGCAGGGCAGAGACAACAAACCCATCTCCAGAACAGTAATCTACCTCCCAAGTAAAGCCATGAGATAAGTATGGTAGAAAGTGGCTTCCTCCAGGTACTGCTCCCTGAGAGACATGAGATGGCCCTCAAGATTTGGTGCTCCTCAGAAGGGACTTGCAGCTGGGGATCTACTGTGAGAAATGCTCATTCACCAGTAAAATTGAAAAAAGACAAAGTCATTGAAGCAAGACTATTTATTAATATAAAGAAGTCAGCTGAGTCAGGTGCATCTCACTGAGGAGGCACACTTCCCCTTAAAATGCACAAACTTTTATGCCCTTCCCTGGCCCATGAGGGTCCCTGTACCTTTTTCACTTGGACTGGATACTCAGGAATTCACATTCTTTCCAACCATCTACCGTGCTCAATCCAACACCTCCTTCCTCTTTCCCCTTCTCCCCGCAGCAACCGGCATCATTTCTCTCCCCTTTTCCTCCCCCTCACACTCAGGAGGCCTGGCCTTGTGCTAGTTACACCTTTGCCTAGGTGACATGAGCACATGTTCTTGTGACCAGTTACAATAGCTGAAGCAAAACATTATTTTATCTCTCACATCTACCAAGTGTTTTCTCAGCTGTGACAGCCTTGGAATCATCATCATCATGAACCATTTCTACTTCTGGAGATTCTTCATCATGAACTGATAAATCCAATGACAGACACTCACCATCTGCTCCAATTTCCAGTATGACTGGCCAAAACCACTCCCAGGACATCCCAGATCAGGTCCAGTACCTCGTAGTTTAACCCAAATTGTTGCTCAGGAAGCCACTTTCACAGTTTGAAAGGCAAGCTTTGGTGCTGAGCCAACGCCAGACATTTGGGTCGTATGCTCCTGTGTGTACAAGGGATGAAACAACTTCAAGCACTACTCTGCATCCATATGCAGAGTTTAACCATGCAGCATGGATCCAAGTCCTGTTGGCCACACCAGCACCTTTCTAGCTGCTGCTCTGGACCAGAGCCTCCTAGTAGAGACAGACAAACTGCCATGGGTTGTGGGCTGCAGGGGAGAAGACTGTAGCACATGGGCACAAGCCAGGTTGTCTCATGACCTCAGAAGAAGAGAAGGAGGATGCACATGATAAACAAGTGATGGTGATGCAGTGGCCACAAAGCAGCCACATATGTAGTTGCCTGTTGCACTTAATAACTGCAGTTCCTACTCAGCAGTGTGCTTGGGAAACCTTTCATTATTCACCTCTGGAGCTTTTAACACAGAATGTGTGACTGAACTGCTCTCTCAGGCCATTTTCAGGAATGGCAAAATTTACCCAGGGGACCTCAAAGACTCTGAAAACTCTATGGCTTCTCCTTTCTTCTGACTTTAGTGTTGGACAACACAGGTCTTGCAGCAAAACCAGGATATTTATAGGGTCAAACTTGCTATGCATCCAACAATGTCCTGGTCTCCATGACATTTTTCTTAGGTTGGGGCTAGAGTCCTGTGCAATGAACATCATCTGGAACTGCAGTCTGGGTGTTACCAGAAGTCCAGAAGGATATTGTGTATCCCAAGGGAACACACTTAATTAGTGCAATCTTCCTCTGATTTCTTCACATAACAGATTCCATGAATTTTCTTAATCAGCAGCCTAAACTTGTGTGGCTGACACTCTGCGGGTTTGGAAGAGAGCTGCAAGGATGTGAGGAAGGTGTAAATTAAAATAGGTCACATCAAGATTATTCTAATTTACTTCTTCCGGTGTTTGCAGAGCTGGCTTCCACTTCAGCTTCTCCCTCAAGCACCCCAGCTCATAACTTACACTAATTAGACTCCTAAAGCAAGATTTATGCTAATGTGTAGGCAGAAATACAAATACAATTTTACTGCATTACAGTACAATTGCCCAGCAGAGATGCTCCATTCTACCTTATATCCCAGTGCCCCTGCAAAACCAAAAGCAGTACATAAAACATCCCAGTGCTATAGCACCAGCACCCATCTGCTTCCTCTGGGAGCTTCTCTGGGAAAAAAGCAAGTGCTTCAGTGGCACAAAAGCAGGAAGGAATGGTCAACACTCACCCCAGGGGCCATCAGGATGAGGGGGTGGTTTTCATCCAGGACAGGAGCAGAAAGCCCTGCTCAAGGGGATGAAGGGAGGGAAGGAGACACCAGGTTTCTTGGTAGCATTTCCCTCCCATGGGCACAATTCATCACTGGCCATGCCAGCCTCTGAGCAGGAGGAGTCACTGGCATCCTGGAGTAGCTGGCATCCACTTCCACGTGGGAGGATGCCACACCATGCAGGCCAGTGGCCCTGGGAAAAATAACTCATCAATCACTAATGGAGAGTCACAGGAGATGCTCTTACTATGTAGGAGTAGATGCTAAAGAACAGCTGAGCAGGGGGCTGTGGTTTATTTTTAATTTTGTAAAGTATATTTGCCTTCCACGTGATCCCCTCATTCTTCCTCTCCCAGCACATGTAAATAGAGAGACAGTAAATGGCACATTCAGGGTCCAACAGACTGAGCCACAGCATAGAGCTGCTGCAGATCACAGTGTTTGCTGTAGTTGTCCCACAGACTCACCTGATTTCATGGAGACACTTTCCTTTTCCTCACACCCCAGGGCAAGTCAAGTAAGACAGTCTGTGGGGCAAGCCCACAGGCACTTTGCAGTCTGTGCTGCTTATCTTGGCTCACAGCTCTATGCACGGCACGGTCCCAGACCACCACACATTTGGCAACTGAGGAAAACCTCTGGATGCAAAACCTCTTCTTGGGTAGAATCATGTTTCACTCCTGGAAAGTTTATTGGCTAATCTACAAGGGCTCTCAAATAAAGTTTATGAGCCTGTAAATGCTCCCTGCCACAAAATGGCCCCAGGAGCCAAGGATAACCTGTGTGAGCTTTACTGCAGCCTTTTACCAGGAGGAGTGCTGGGATGTGGTGCAGGCTGCTCCAAGGGGCCACAGGGAGGGTAGCTGTGAAGGAGGGAGGCTGAACTCACTACAAACATCACCAGCTGCCTTCAGCCCACGACTGCCATGGTGGCACTCAGGCCAGCTGGCAACTGGGGTGTCCCACAGGGATGGACACCACCCTGGAGGTATTTGCTGCCCCTGAACCAAAACCTACCACTTTCTCATGATCTTATGTTCTTGCCTTTCATTGCAAAAGCCAGGCAGTTGTGATAAAATTAGGACAGCTGCTGCTGACAATTAATTAGCTTCAGATAAGGTCTTCAGGGTGGCCATTGGGAAATAAATGAATGCTGTTTAAGCCAGCACTGTAAAGTCCCCCTGGCAATCTCTGCCAGACCTCACCCTGCCAGCAGGCACCAGGCAGTCAAGCAAGGGGCCCTATCTGCTTCTGCTTGCAGGGCCTGGTCCCCATAAGCACTGCACTGCACAGTACAACTCTGCACAGCACTGCAGTGCACAAGACTGCACAGCACAGCACAAGGGCTGGCACACTCTGCCAATGGACTGCAGCTTTGTAGGTTTCTGGGTTTATTTTAAATGGATATTTTGTTCTAGTGTAGTCTAAAACACTGCTGGCCCTCAGGGAAGGTGAATACCTGCCCAGCATGGCACAAACTCCACCTTCATTCTAACTCTACCTCAGCTGTGTGTAAGTATTACTTTATGCAGAAAGAGCAGAGAATGGGACTTTATAGGTGCTTAGCACACCAAAGCCACACTTCCAGTCTCACATCTATCAGGCACTGACTGGGTCCAATGTTTCCAGTGGCTCCCCATGGTACTGAAAGAGAATAGTCTACAATTGGATATTGGAAAGAAATTGTTTACTGTGGGGGTGATGAGGCACTGGAACAGGTTGCCAAGAGAAGCAACCTGGAAGTGTTCAAAGCCAGGCTGGATGAGGCTTTGAGCCACCTGGTTTAGTGGAAAGTGTCCCAGCCCATTGCAGGGGAATTAGAGCCAGATTATCTTTAAGATCCCTTCCAACCTAAACTATTCTGTGATTCTGTGCTTCAGTACTCACCCATATCCTGTGTAAGGATCTGCCTTCCCATCTTTGAGGTCTATGGAAAATGCTTCTCACCCCAGCCACAGCTATCCATCTGCACAAGCAGTATTTGTGTTGAACAGCAATGATGCATGTGTAATTGTGGTAAACTTCCATTTTTCAGCCTCACAAGCAAAAGTACTTGTTTGGAGGAAAAAATTGCCTTTCCTACTTCTCACCAAAAAACTGACTTCTTGTGTGGTTGATGTGAGACTAACCAGGCCCTGTTACTTCGGACCTAAACACAGCAGTAACAGGGAAATGAATTAGCATGACACAAATGAAACAGAACAGGCAGCAATTGGTCACTGTTTTATGGGCTTTGGGTAACACCATTTGAACTTAAAATATAGTCAGCATGTGCCAGTGCTGCTACTTCCATCTAATGGATGTGGAAGAGAAAGATTTGTTTATGCAGGTATCATACCACAAAGTACAGCAGCAACAAGAGTAAATGTAGGTTAATATTCTAAGTAACAGAAGAGCTTTAACACACCTCTCAAGAACCCCATGTTTTTAAAGTATGCAAATCTAATGTGCCCAAGGTGAAAAAAATCAGTGGCGGGGGCGGGGGGGCAGGGGGCAGGGGAGAAGAAAAAGAAAATACCAAGACAGCTAAAAATACTTTCTTTCTTNGTTATCCAGTGACTTAGGACAGGCACTGCAGTAGGCCATGTCCTAATATAAGAATCCCTGCATTTATCTCAGCAGCACAAAATGTTTCCCCATGAGTTTGCCTGGACTCAGCAGCCTATCGAGAGCCATAGAACATCCTGCCTGCACCAGATGCAAGATGTGCATCCCATGGCTGTGGCCATGACCTTACAGCTTTATAGCTCAAGAGGACTGGGGGTTACAAGAAGGAAGACTCATCACCATGTCCCTCTGCCTAGATGCAGGGCTTGTGGCATTGCCCAGTTGCTCTCCTTTCAAAGGTGTTCCAAAGGCAGGTGACATCCTCACTCTGCCCTCAAACTCTGCTCAGTGTGGGAGAAGTTGGGAAAACATTTTTTTGCTTTACACCCTGCTCTGCTAAGGAGGAATTAAGCAAACTGGACCAACTTCATGGAAGGGGCTTCTAACAAGAGGACTCTCAGAGAAACAAACCAAGCAATGCTTTTTTTCCATGATGATGTTAATCCAAAAATGAGGCACATATGGTAGTGGCTGTAGGACCCCTCCAGACGCCATCCCATCAGCCCACAGAGGGATGACTAAGCAGGAGACAGAGGGATGACTGAGCAAGAAGCAAGGCAGCTCTGTCAGGGCTTATCGTAACACCTGTCTCTAAAGCCAGCAATTTCACACACTGTGAATGAAGTAATTTAATAAAAACATTCAGTTCTCCAGTCAGTCTAATAAACTGTAATCTAACTCCATTTCCCTTCAAACTGAAAGAAAAAAGCAATCAATAACTGATAGGCAAGCCTTTTCTCATGGAGCAGAAATGCTTGCTATAGCAACTCTAAACTGGTACTCCTCTGCACCACGGGTTTTATCACTGCTCTGGGACCCTGCAACTAAGATTGGAATAGCCTTTACTCACTAACCTGGCTTATATTCATTAATGGAAACTCTTCTCCAGAGTTACCTAGTCAAGAGGACCTCAACAGCTGAGGTAAAGTTTAAAGACACTTCCCTGCTTTCCTGGAGCCTCTTTTAATGCCCATTCTCCCCTATAGTCCCAGCAACCCAGATTTCCTCCCACCTGGAGAGCTGAGATGTCTGAGAGAGAAGCAGGTACTGGAGGAGTTCCTGTGCATCAAAAGATGGTTTAGATGTACCTGGATCCAGGTCTGGTCTGGAGGAGCTGCTCCTAAACTGCCAGTTTCCCAAAGGATACCCCAAGTCCCGCTCCATACTGTGAGGACCTAAGCAAGCCTGAGCTCAGAAAAATTAACCCAGTAGCAAATAGACCAGTAAACTAAAGGCCCATAGAACTGTTTTCAAATGCTAGAGATCTAATAATGAAACAGTTTAGTAGAGAATCATACTTGTTCCAAAGCTGTAAATTACCTCTTCAAAGAGATCTAAAGCTTCCTGTGTCCTGTGTCTGCCAGGACTTGCCCACGTGCACAGGCTCTGTTTTGGGGAATGAGGCTCTCTCCACTGAGGGGCTGTGGCTCAGAGCAGAGGCATCTCAGTCCTTAGCATTGCTGCTGCCAAGGTCAGAATGGCAACAGCCATGGTGGGGCTGAAACTTTCAGGGCTCAGGCCTCCCCAGGTCTGCTCTGGGCTCCTCATGTTTAACATTGGCAGCAAATACTCCCAGTACTTGCGATTTTCCAGGCCCCCAAAGCTACTTCTGCCATGACTTCCAAGGGAGCAGATGGTAGCACCAGTGTTATTGTTAGATATTTATTAGTTAGTATTTGTGCTGCTCACCACCGGGTTCAGTTGCCCAGAGCTGGGGTGATGAAGTCCTCAGGGAAGCTTTTGCAGGACATGAGTAACCACACGAGTCTGTGTATGATGATCACTTTTGTGGCACTGCTGCTGGCATCTAAGCAATGAGGAGTGAATGTCTCTCCCACTGCCACCAGCACATTTTTTGCTTGTCATACTTTTCCTACCCAAGGCATGTCACTGCCTTCAGGACTCCCCAGCCCTTCCCTGAGTGGTCTCAGTCTCTCAGGAGGAGGCTGATGTGCCACTGCAGTCTGCCTTCAATTAATCTCTCAAAACTGCCTGTGAAGCAGCAAAGAGCCCATCCCATTCTGGAGACTGCCCATGGCAGAGGCCAGCAGTGGTGACCATCATCAGCACACAATGGGCCCTGGACAGGCTGCCTGGTAACAGGCCTGCAGACACAGCACAGGTGCAGAGCCTGGACAACCTCCTGCATGGTAAGGCCACCAGCTGTGAAAAGGATTCTTGAATTTCCTCATAAAACAACCCAAATATAATCTCTTCAGAACCATGTCTGTGGGCTAAGGAATAGTGATGGGGAGGCAGACTTTCCCTGAAGCTCTCAAGTTCAGCTTAGGCTGCACTGCCAGAGGCTTTTGTCAGATCAGTAAAAAGTATTTGGATGTTGAGACTTGTTCTTAACACTTCTCTTGGATCTGCCAATTGACAAGAAAAAAAAAACCCCACCAACTCCTCTGGTACCCACCCAGAGCCTCCAGTGTGATTTTGGGAGGCTCATTACTAAGAGAAGTAATTTACGGGTGACCTAAAAGAGGACCTTGTTTGAGGGGCTTATAAAAACCATACCAGCCTCATGAGCATGCAGCCGCCTCTGAGCCCAGCCTGGGGCAAGCAAACATGGTTCTGGTCAGCATCTGCCCCAGTCTGACAGCCCAGTGCTTCACTGCAGGCCTTTCCTCTGACACTGGCACTGCACACCAGGATCAGCAAGAGCCAAGTCCGAGGCAGCAGGTCTGACTTCAGCCTGAGCTGCAGCTGAAAGGGCACAGCAGCACCCTGCCAGCCATCACAGAGTGGGCAGAGCAGTGACCGGCAGAGCTGCTTATGGCATCCCAGCAGCCTAATTTCAGTAGGAGTAGGATACAACATTTAGGAGAGACTTTCAAGGATAGCCTTTGAGCAGATCACATCCAGCTGTCACTGTGCCAGCACAGATCTTTTTTCTGACATTCACTGGGCACCAGAGGGACAGAATCCAAAGTCAATCTCTGCTGGTGAAGTCACAGAAGCATCCAAACTACCTTTCCATCAGTCTGTGGGTCTTTTTTCATTATCTGCTGGTGAGGACCTCCCCCTGCCTCTGCAGCAAGGGCATTTCCTAAAGGAACAGTCAAGGCCTTGGAACAAGCCCCAGAGATGGCCTGTCCCCATGGCAGGAGTCAACACCTCACCCTTAATGCCAGGCTGGTCCATGCAGTTCTCTGTGACAGCTCTCCTACTTCTACAAGCTCACCAGAGATGCTGCAGCAGTTATGGAAGCCATTCCCAGAGTGACAGTAACCAAACAATGGACTACAGCACAAAAAGGGATTGATGATAGAGATTTGTTCCTGTGAACCCACCAGCAGCCACACTAGAGCCAATGCAGTGATGAATGGTGCTGGCCAAAGCAATAGCAGGACATTTCCCACGTAAGCCTTTCAAGCATATTTGTAAAAAAGGATCTGCAGGGCAGGACCCTCTGGTTAGTAGCACTCCACAAGAAGCTGCAATATTGGCAGTACTGTCATGGAAATCTCATGTCTGTAATGGAAATCTCATGTCTGTCACTCACAAATCCTTTTATTTCATTCAAAGGGTCAAAATTCAACAGAGAATTCCCCAGCCTGCTCACATGAGTACACGCCAAGTGCCAAAGTTACTATTCAAAGCAGAAATGTGTACTCCACATTGGCCAAAACCAGCCATTCCTGAGATTTACCTGAGTTTCAAGCTGAAAAAACTTCAGCTAAAATTAGCAGAGCACAGTTCTATCCTCAGGGCAGCCCTGGTTCCTAGGTCTGGATTATGTACAATGGGATGGGACCTCTGCCCATCTGTGCCCAGGCTGTACTGCTGCTGTCATCTGTGCCCAGGCTGCGGGAAGCAGGGCAAGGCAGCAGCTGCCAGCAAACCAGGAACAGCATCTCTTAATAGCAGTATTACAGTGCCCACCGTGCCCTTCTGCTCCAGGGAGGGGCTTTGCTAAAACCTGACATTCAACAGCTTCTCCCTCAGCTCTGCTGGTGCATGTGTGTGGTGTGTGTGCACACCTGTACCAAACACAGTCTGTCCATGCACTGAGCATTCCTGCAGTCTGCAGCGTGGACAGCGGGCCCCCGGCACACCAGCACTCTCCTGACAAACACAAACTCGTCTATGTGAAATATTAATGCATCAGCATCACCAGTGACCGACTCCCAGAAGGCGCTCTAGATAAGAGTGACAGAAACATTAATATTGGCTGACTCAAGGGCTCCACCAGGAGGAAAAGCCAGCCCTTAAGAAGGCTAGAAGGAGGATGCTCCTCTGGCAGGCTGGGTGACCAGCAGGAAGGCCACGCTTGTTCTTTCAAAGCTTTCATCATTCAAAGACAAGGACAAGAAATGTGGTGGAAACAGATCAGCACAGTGTCAGCTGGTCACGGGCTGGCCACAGTTCTGAGGGTGCTGCCACACACACAGCATCCTCATCTGCTGCAAAAACTTACCAGTCTTAGAAACACTAAGAAAGAGGTTGCTAACTGCCCTGCCTTCACCCGCTTTTTCTTATTTCCCAGCAAGGGCTGGGAACACTCACTGACCTACTGCACTCAGCAGTGGTTTCACAGCCAGAGCAGAGTGTTGGGAGCACGATGTCTGCTTGTGGCTACCAATAACCAACTCATGGGACTTGTGAGAAGGCACACGTCTGCTTCAATGGAAACAGTGGGAACTACAGAGGCCACTTTGGAATTTAAAAGGGGGGATTTTTCGCATGAGCCTCAGCTCCTATTGCAGCCCCCAGAGAGAGGTTCCTGCTCATCTGATCCTTGCAGACATGTTCTTCACCACGAGACAAACACCTGCAGGAAGCACCTTCTCTGTCACACTGGCTATAGCAAGGTCACACACCAGCCTTATTCCAACTCAGAGCACGCAGAACATGTACACTGAAGGGATGCTTCACACCTTCTCTCCCACACACTCACCCACCAGGCTTTTTTAAGCTTGATGGCCACAGTGTGAGACACACAGAGTCCTCAGAGGTGTGTTTCTGCCTGGCACCCAGCACTGGTGGAAGAAGGCACCTTCTGCCCTTCATGCCTGTCTCAAGGAGGCACAAAGGGGCTGCAGGGACAAGACTGGAAAAGACAGCCCTGAGAGTGCATGCACAGGCAGGTGTGAAGCTGTGTCAGCTCAGACCCAGGTGACCAGTGCTTGGCTTCAGCCAGGCACCTGGCTGGCCCCAGCTCAAGGCCTGAAGCCCACAATGCTGTGCCCAGGCAGTCAGGGTGCCCACCCCGAGGGCATGATGCCCTTGATACATCAGGCACCACCCACTGACAGTATATTTTTGGAGTGTTTCTTCATTGAATCTTACAGACTCCCAAAAGATTTCTCCTTGTGCCATAAAATCCCAATTAAAAACAAAACAAATCAAACAAACACCAAACCCATTTACTTGCTCACTAGACTGCAAAACCTATTTCCAGGAACAAGAAAGAGCAAGTCAAGAGCTCCAAAAAGTGCAAGACAATATATGGAGCACTCATAACCTTCCCCCACAACCCAAAAGCTGTGAATACTGACTTACTCTGTCACATTCCAATTTTATCACTTTGGATTTCACAAGGAAGCATGTAACTTGTAAATGAAGGCATGGGCTTCCCCACACTCAAACTTTATTGGAACTACACACATACTTTACACACAAATTGAGTGGGAGCCGTTGTACCAGACTTTGGTATCTCATACACATTTACAGAACCTGAGCACATTGCTGTTTCATCTTAGAATACTCTCTACACTCTCATCATAGTTCGCAAGACTCAAAATAAATGCTATTTAGTTCTTTCAGTGACAAATAGCTTCAACTACTCCAACAACAGACCCATTTACAATATTTTCGCTTTCTCCCCTATCAACTCAGTATTTCCAAAAGGTGCTGGGTTTTCCCTCTGAGTCCACAGTTCTCTTGCAGTTCCAGGATATTAATGAGTGCCACCAGTTCCAGCTTTTCTCTGTTTTCTCAATATTCCCCTCTTCCAGGTACCTTATGTCAAATGATACAGGCTCTTCTCTAGGAAAAAAACCTGCTGTTTTCCATGCTCAGTAGATACTCCTGATCTTTTACAAAGGCTAAAAAAAAGAGTCAATTTTGCTGCTTATTTTTACAGCAGGGACAGTTCTCCACTAGGAACTATGCTAAGGCAGTGGACCTGTTTCATGGAACTCAGGTACCCAGGACTATGGCTAATGAGGGCTGGCAGGGAAATAACGCTTACATCACCCCATCACTGATAACCCTGGGCTGTCAGTTTGGCTCATGCCAGGTAAATCAAAAGCAGCACAAGATGTTTGCAACAGTAAGACTTACAAAAGCTCTTTCACAAAATGCTGAACATCATGAAAAATGATTTGGTTTAATAAAGCAGAACCCTTTGTCTAGCTCTTGTACACTCCTTTCATCTTGGAAAAAAAAGAGCCTATCTATTTGCAGATAAACCAGGTACAGCTGAATAGCATCCCCCAAGTATCACTGCAGCACTTTAGCCACTCTTCAGTCACTCCATTCTCTGCGTGTGGTCTCAAAAAATTACAGTTTTCAGGCACACAATCAAAAACCAAATAGTCCTCTGTAAGATGCTGCTACTCCATACTACTTCTGGGTTTGTTCTTGACATGTTTAATACCTTCTTTCAGAAGCTCTTCTGTGACAACAGTTCCAATGATTCACATCAAACACACAACTACCATGATGTACCTTCATATGTTATTGGGTGCTTCCTTACAGCCTGCGTCGTCTGTTTGTAGCACCTCAAGGAATAATCCCTTGGAATGATGTCTTCTCACCCCTTCAATGCACAAGCGCAACCAAGAAGGAGAGAATATCAAACCACCCAGCACGATAGGGGGAGATGGACAACACCCAGAGCTGGTTGTTTCATTGTCAGATGATTACAAACACAACTACAGACTGCTCAGTAAGGCACTTGATCAGTGAAGCAAGGAAAAACAGGCAGCATAAGCCAAAGAACTACAGGATGTGGGTTTTTTGCACTGTTAACAGGTGTGCCTTTTCAAGGACCAAAGTCCACTGACCTGTTCAGTAACAGCTGTAAGACAAGAATCACATGGATTTGAATTAAATGCCTACTAAGACCCAACAGTTTTCCAACCAGAGTAAAATTTTTCTCAGGCAGAAGCCAGGTTAATGGGGAGATTATACATAATTCCAGGGTTTAATAATATTCTATAGATCAGACCTCATTAGGGTCTTCCCACATTCAATTATTACTGTATCTGCAATAGGATGGAACAGAAGAGCTTTTACTGTAGGCCAAATCAATAAAGATGAAAACAGAAAACAGAAAAATAATTTACAGCTATGTTTTCACATGGAGTGATACCTCATCTGGTTTTCAGATTAGAATACCATAACATGAGGTAAATTTGCAGTTTGCTTTCTTAAAACACTACCGAAGTCTTAAACAAGTAGTACCATCCATGTCATTTTTAAAGACAGCATTGACAGCAGATGAGTCAAGGGAATCTTAAAAAGGCCATCCTTTTACAAAGCCATATAAATTTTTTACAAATGATCCCCCTTTTTTTTTTTTCAAATGACACAGAGAGAAATATATTTATTCTTCTGACAAACAACATGAAAACCCAGGAAAAATATCCCAGTAGACTGACTTCCATGAGAGGAAATTAAGTCAACTTCACAGCATAAAGGGAGATGAGGAGAGGGAAACAGTCACCATTCATTTGCCAGCTTGTCAAAAATCTGCATCCAGAGTGAAGACATTGTCCATTGTTTCTGCCATAACAGCAAAACGTTGATATTCCGAGACCCGCTTCTCAAAGAAATTTGTTTTTCCTTCCAGAGAAATATTCTCCATGAAATCAAAAGGATTTTCTGCGTGAAAGACCTGGGGAAGGAAAACAGACTGTATCAGGAATGGTGTGGCCAGCAGGAGCAGGGAGGTCATTATTCCCCTGTACTCNCTGGATGTGGCACTTGATACCATGATCTAGTTGAGGTGTTAGGGCTGGGTTGGACTCAATGATCTTGAATCACATTCTGTGATTCTGACAGGGAAATAATGCTTTGAAAAACCCACAGCAAACAAAACTGTCAAACTCTTTCAAACTAGACCACCTCTGGCTGCAGTATCCTGTAGGATCTATGGACACCTTTCTAAGCAAATTCAGTACTGCCACTCCCAGGAGTTTGGTCTGTGGTGAAGTCCATTTGTGCAATGTGCTTGTTATTCTTCAAGCACTGCAGCATCTGACCACAGCTTATATTTCCCATTACAAATCTGCTGAGCAGCTGAAGGGAAACAAAGGCCTGAACTGTTCTTGCCCTTTTACAGTGAAGCATAGGTATGAATGCTGTGGTTTCAGCTGTCACGCACAGGAAGTCCATGTGCTAAATATGACCTGTTCTCTGGCATGACAAGGGAGCACTTTGTGCTGACAGCTGTCCTGGGCTGCAATGGCAGGCCAGCATTTGGGGCAATTACATCTCTTACCTTTGAGAATCCAAGCTCCATCAGTAGCCGGTCTGCAACAAATTCAATGTATTGTTTCATCAAGGTGCAATTCATTCCAATCAGACCCACAGGTAATGCTTCAGTTAGAAACTCCTAGAAGTTAAAATACCATGACATTTAGATAAACGAAATTTAAGAAGAAAAAGAGAGAAGACAACTGTGTTTCACCATAACATGTTCTGTGATATTCCAGGCTCCCCAGGAAGTTGTCTGAATAAATAACTTGCATTACTAAATTCAACACGTATCTTCTGTTTTCAGTAACTGTTTGTATCTTCCTTTATTTTTAGCCTGTTACTCTGGAAAAGGCACAAGATTTTTATCACTGCCCCTCTAATCTGCCTTTCTCCAATCCCCCAGCATAAACCTCAGTGTAAGATTAAGCTCCAACTTCAATAAACCTACAGACCATATTAGTGAGACCAGGGAGAGATCAAGAAATCAGACCAGTTTTCTGGTCTTCCAGCCACTACAGAATGACAGATCAGAGGGCAGTGATATATGAGTGCTGAACCCAGTCATGTGTATGCTTAGGCACCAATGCATAGCTGTCAGTGTTGTGAAACAAAGCAGGAGCATTTGTCATCATCACAGTCGTTAGATGACAACAGGAAGGAAAACTAAACTAAAATCCTGCCACTCAGCCATGCAGAAACTTGTGTCTGCAGAAGGGCAGCACTTCACATGAAAGAACCTGACATCAACCTCAGGAAAAGCCAGAAGATAGCATGATACTCATGGCCAGAACAGAGCCAGCCTTTTCCTGAGGACAGGCAGAGATGTGACTACAATAGGGAGAGACAAAGATCCTGAGAGGACAGATGTAAACAAACTCCTCTCTAAGAGACAGCTGCAGTTGGACTAGATGATTATTGTAGGTCCCTTCCAACTGG
Organism: Illadopsis cleaveri; assembly: GCA_013399915.1. Classification (NCBI taxonomy): domain Eukaryota; kingdom Metazoa; phylum Chordata; class Aves; order Passeriformes; family Timaliidae; genus Illadopsis; species Illadopsis cleaveri. The sequence goes on from VXBB01005920.1 coordinate 1,127,000, forward strand.
AACTATTCTACTCAACATCAAATAAGACAGCTTTTCATCCTTTCTGTCATTAAGGAGAAAACCAGCTGCCAGCTTCACCTCCATCCAGTTGCTCGACAACTGAAACAGAAAGTCTCTGACTCTTATTGCCACCATCAAGGAAGAGGGAAAGAATGGTATACTGCATCAGGGATCAAGCCTGAACCAAGTATCAAACATGGAATCACAAAAGCTAGAAGTTAATTTGTTTATTTTCACACCTCAGACTGGGCCTGTGATGGCCACAATGTTGTCACAGCCAGGATTACCTGCTCAATTTCTACAGCATTAACAATGATCTCACGGACTCGCTCTTCTGACGGTCTGTTCACTAAATAATGGAACATTAGACAAGCAAAATCACAGTGTAGACCCTGAAATAAGAGAACAATGAAAAAAACAGTCAGTTTTTCCCTTTTCCACATAGTTTGCTCTTATTTTCAGGCAGGCTCATCTGGATTGAAGTTTCCCAGCCTCCTGCTTTTATGAAAGTCTTAATGTTATCACATGTAGCGTGGACTTGTAGTTTACAATCCAGTAACAAATCTAACACATGCCACCTATGCCAAAACAATGTTCAGCATACATGTTTCTCAGGTAAAATTTTTCTGAGGGCTGCTCTCCTGTGAGTGATTCTACACAGAGCCTTGCTGGTGTCAACCCTCCTTCTCATTTCACCTAGCTATCCTACACAGAGCCTAGCAAACTGTGCCCCTTTCCAGGACTTCCAGAAAAGTCTCCCACCAAGGTAAGAACGCATCAGGAGACAAGCAACCCCAGACAGCTGCTCCAAGAGGCGCCTCAGCTTCTCTTTGACTTCCCTGGGTACAGCTTGATGGTCTGGCTTCAGCCATACCCACCACTGCCAGACTAAAGGAGTACTGTGCTACCATTTCCCCTCTCAACTGCAAGGTGGTGATTACAGCCAATAAACACCAAGAGGGCACATCCAGAGTGAAAACCAATCAGAAAGAATTTGGCAGACTATATGGGCTACAAGACAATCCAATATTACCATTAACAAGGGTCAAAACAAAACCTGGGGGCTCACCTACTAGAGCGCTGTTCTGCTGCAAAAGACCTGGGAGTCTCAGTGGGTAACAAGTTGACTGAGCCAGCAGTGCCCTTGTGACCAGAAGGGCCAAGGGTATCTCAGGGTGCATTGGGAGGAGTGTGGCTAGCAGGTCAAGGGAGAGGATCCTCTCCCTCTGCCCATCCCTGGTGAGGTCACATCTGGACTGCTGTGTCCAGTTCTGGGATTCTCAGTATGAAAGAGACAAGGAGCTACTGGAGAGGGTCCAGCAGAGGTCACAAAAATGATGAGGGGTCTGGAGCATCTTTTTTATGAGGAGAGACCGCTGGAGCTGGGCCTGTTTAGTCTGGAGAAGAGAACACTGAGAGAGGATTTCATTAATGCATATAATTATCTCAGAGGTGGTGTCATGGTTTAGCAATGGTACTTCCCCAGTTCAGTGCCTCCACCAAGACTGTCCCAAACCAGATATCCATTGCTTGCTCCCTGCCCCACCAAGACAATCCTGGGTTCCCCTTGCCCTTTCCTGCTCTGTGGATGGGGGCACAAAAGGTGAAAATCATGGGACGGATAAGAACAACTTACTGAAAACAAAACGAACAGTAACAGCAATATGAACAATAAAGTGTGTAAGATAAAGAAGCTATTTACATGGAAAACCTGTGACAGATACCTACCTGCTCTTCCCTATTACATTTTTTTCCCACTGGAAGGAACACCCTTCTTCACAAAAGCAAGAGAGAAAGTCCCTTTTCCCCACCGATGTCAATGACCTGAGATGGTACCCAATAACATTAGGTCTCAGCCATGCCCATACAGCTCCAGGCTCTACCCCCTCACAGCTACTGCAAAAAATTAACCCTGTCTTTGGCTGAAGTCAGGACAGGTAGGTGCCAAGAGAATGGTGCCAGACTCTTTTCAGTGGTGCCCAGTAACAAGATGAGGAGCAATGGTCACAAACTAAAACACAAGAAGTTTCACCTTAACATGAGGAAAAACTTCTTTACGTCGAGTGTGACAGAGCACTGGAACAGGCTGCCCAGGGAGGCTGTAGAGTGGCCCTCTCTGGAGACATTCCAAACCCACCTGGACACTTTCCTGTGTCACCTGCTTCAGGCAACCCTGCTTGGCAGGGTGGCTGGACCAGATGATTTCCAGAGGACACTTCCAACCCTAACAACTCTGTGAAAACCATTTTGGAAAGGGTATAAAATCCTTGTGATTAAGGTCATGAAACAGCTCTGAAATAACATATTTTGAGAAATATCTCCCCCTCCAGTGATTGCTGCCTGCTGCAAGGCCTCCTATGGTCTTATTCAGGGCAACATCACCAGCAGGATGCAGGACATGCTTGGCTTCTCCCATGAACCAGTGTGCTCTGCTGGCTAGTGCTCCCAACAGCTTTGCACCTTTAAGTATCAGAGATGCACCAGTTCAAGAACAGCCTGGGAACAGAGCCAGCAGCTCAAAAAAACACACTGAGCGTTAATCATTTATCTGTCCAGGTGCCTCAAAAAACAGTTTGTAGTTTTCCATTATGGACTCTTTCTACAGCCACTGGGTTTCAATGCAGGTGCTCTGTGCACCAATCTTTAACTTTTGTAGCAGCACTACAGTTGGAATTATGCCAGCAGAGCTCAAGAAAACTTTAGCCTTTTGGTGCTCCACTCTGCAGAGTACAGTTACATTCAGTCACCTGCAAGTGATTCTTATAACAAACAAATCCTGCCTCACTCAAATGGATCAGTGCATGGTGACTCATAGAAGACACAAGGAGGGTGAAGGCTGAAGAACTATTTGTTTTTCCGTACTCATCATATCACTTTCTTCAAAAGTGTCTTTTAAAGACATATCATAAGATATCTCATTTCAGAGCAATTTACCTAACCCATGAAAATTACTTCCATTATAAAAAAGCTCTTTAGAAGCTCTTTACGCATTAAGACCAACTCTGCTAAGTTACAACCACTAGCATGTTTATACTGTATACAAAACTGGTCTTTCTACTTTTTCAGTGCTGACAGCAACATAAGTAGTGCCATGCAGAGTCCCCAGCCATAAACAACAGCTGCAAACTTGCAGGGAGCAAGGAAAAAGAAAGGAAGGAAGCAGTGAAAAGAAGGGGCACTTGTAAACACACGGTCTATCATATTTGGTGTGCTGACAGGCAGCCCCTCAGACACCTCACATCTTAAGTTAAGAAGCACTCTCCTCAAAGGCAGATCTGTAGTTGCCCCCTCCCAGGAGATTTTATGGCTGTGCAGCAACACAAGACCATGGAGAGGAGTGGTACCTGCTGCTTCTGCAGCAATCTGCCACAGCAGCCCTCGTGATGGATGCAGGCAACTGTCTGCAAGCTCTGGGACCCACAACCAGGAGCAGGTGGGGAGTGCTATTTGGAGCCCACCTGAACCTGCCTGAAGCAGCTGAGGCACAGCAAGTCTCAGAGTCACATACTACGCAGGTCCTTGCTCCAGCCAGCCTCCCCTGCAGCTTGGGATCATGGAATTCTACCCCATTCCTTGAGCAGCTGGACCTTTGCTTCCCTTCACAGCACAAAAAAACAAATATCCCCTTCAATCTAAAAAATCCATCTTTTTGATAATACTATATACATTGGTGTGCTGGTTTTGGCTGGTGTGCTGTTTTGGGGTATGGCTGGTTTTCTTCAAGTACAGTATGGGCCTGCATTTTGGATTTGTGCTGAATACAGGGTTGACAATAGAGAGATGTTTTTGCTATTGCTGAGCAGGACTTACACAGAGCCAAGGCCTCTTCTACTTCTTGTACTGCCGCCCTGGTGAGGAAGTTGAGGCTGCACGGGAGGTTGGGAGGAGACTCAACACCTGTCCTGAACTGGAACAGGTGACCCAAACTGACCAAAGGGATATTCCAGACCATGTGACATTCAGTATATAAAGTGGGGGAAAGAAGGAAGAAGGGGGAACATTTGGAGTAATGCCATTTTCCTTCCCAAGTCACTGTTGCACTTGATGGGGCCCTGCTCTCCTGGAGATGGCTGAACACCTGCCTGCCCATGGGAAAACAGTGAATTAACTCCTTGTTTTGATTTGCTTGCGTGTGACTTTTGACTTCCCAATTAAACTGTCTTCATATCAACCCACAAGTTTTCTAGCTTTTACCCTTCCAATTCTCTCCCTGATCCTGTTGGTGGGGAAGTGAGAGAGTGGTTGCATGGGGGTTGATTACTGGCTGAGGTTAAATCACAATTGGGACACCAGTATTTATATTTACTCCCTTTAAAAACAGGTATTTCTGCTGAGGGACCCAGCAGCACCCAGGCTTTAAGTTCATCACTGCTGTTTGCTGAGTATAAAACTGACTGGATGGCCAGCCCAAAAAAACATGGTGAGAATTAAATCCAGCTGGTCGCTGGCCACAGGCAGTGCTCCCCATTGCTCAGTTATGTTATGTTTGGTAGGAATGTTGATCTGCTGGAGGCCAGGAAGGCAGAGGGATCTGGACAGGCTGGATCAGAGGACTGAAGACAATGGTGTGAGGTCCCACAAGGCCAAACAGCAGGTCCTGCACTTGTGCCACAACAACCCCATGCACTGCCACAGACTTGAGCAGAGTGGCTGGAAAGCAGCCCAGCAGAGAAGGACCTGGAGGTGCTGCTTGAGAGCGGCTGAACATGAGCCAGTGTGTGCCCAGGTGACCAAGAAGGCCAAGGGCATCCTGGCTTGTGTCAGGAATAGCACGGCAAAAGGACCAGGGCACTGATTGTCCCCCTGTACTCAGCACTGGTAAGGTTGTATCTTGAAGCCTGTGTTTGGTTTTAGGCCCCTCACCACAAGAAGGACATTGAGGTGCTGTAGCATGTCCAGGGAAGGGCAGCAAAGCTAGTGCAGGGTCTGGAGCACCAGTCGTATGAGGACTGGCTGAGGGAGATGGGGGTGTTTGGGCTGGAGAAAAGGAGGCTCAGGACAGACCTGAGCTCCCTACAACCACCTGAGAGAGGCTGTAGCGAGGTGTGGGTCGGTGTCTTCTCCCAAGCAATAGGACAAGAGGAAATAGCCTCAAGTTGCCTCAAGCAGGGGATTAGACTGGATATTATAAAAAACTTAACGGAAACTGCTGTCAAGCATTAGAATAGCCTGTCCAGGGAAGTGGCTGAGTCANGGACTGAAGACAATGGTGTGAGGTCTCACAAGGCCAAACAGCAGGTCCTGCACTTGTGCCACAACAACCCCATGCACTGCCACAGACTTGAGCAGAGTGGCTGGAAAGCAGCCCAGCAGAGAAGGACCTGGAGGTGCTGCTTGAGAGCGGCTGAACATGAGCCAGTGTGTGCCCAGGTGACCAAGAAGGCCAAGGGCATGCTGGCTTGTGTCAGGAATAGCACGGCAAAAGGACCAGGGCACTGATTGTCCCCCTGTACTCAGCACTGGTAAGGTTGTATCTTGAAGCCTGTGTTTGGTTTTAGGCCCCTCACCACAAGAAGGACATTGAGGTGCTGTAGCATGTCCAGGGAAGGGCAGCAAAGCTAGTGCAGGGTCTGGAGCACCAGTCGTATGAGGACTGGCTGAGGGAGATGGGGGTGTTTGGGCTGGAGAAAAGGAGGCTCAGGACAGACCTGAGCTCCCTACAACCACCTGAGAGAGGCTGTAGCGAGGTGTGAGTCGGTGTCTTCTCCCAAGCAACAGGACAAGAGGAAATAGCCTCAAGTTGCCTCAAGCAGGGGATTAGACTGGATATTATAAAAAACTTAACGGAAACTGCTGTCAAGCATTAGAATAGCCTGTCCAGGGAAGTGGCTGAGTCACCATCCTTAAAGATATTTAAAAGACCTGAATGTGGCACTTAGGGGCATGGTTTAGGGGTGGACTTTGGCAGTGGCAGGTTAACAGTTTGATTCAGTGATCTTAAAGGTCTTTTCCAATCTAAATGATTCTATGATTCTGTAATTATCAGTAAAAGTCTGTTTCTTTCCCCTTCCCCTGTCAAGACTATGGGTTCTTCATGAATATAATTCTACCCTTCCCCTGGAAACTCACTTTTGTTCCCAAACAGTGTGTAGGACATGCCACATTACCTCATCTCTGCTAATAAGTTCATTGGAGAAAGTCAATCCAGGCATCAGGCCCCTCTTCTTCAGCCAAAATATAGCAGCAAAGGAACCCGAAAAGAAGATGCCTTCCACTGCAGCAAAGGCAACCACTCTCTCACCTGTTTAACATAACACATTTTTTGTTAGACACAAACTGCTGTATTGCTCATTTGCAAGATGCACCATCAGACAGAGTGATGCTGGAGAGGAGCAGCCCCCTTTGCAGCACCAGATGCTGTCTTTGACCACATCCATCAGCAGATCCAGACACACAGAGGGTCCACAGACCCCACAGCACTCAGCCATAGGCAACCCCATCAGAACTGAAGAACCAGGGCACCCACTGAAACTGCCACAGGTCAGAAGCAAAAGAATGTATTTGTCCAAAGTGTCCAAGACATTAGTACTCCATTACCTCTTTCTCCTGAAAGGCAGGAAAGCAGCTGTGTAACTGACAGCCAAAACTGAGAAAAGGGCCAATCTCTTATAAATTAAACAAAAAACTCTACACCAAAATTTCCTCTTGTTGGGAATCTACATAGAACCATATTCTTACAAGAGTGAAAGACTACAGAACATAAGTCAAGACACAAATCATTATTTGTGTTATCCCACCTTTAACCCGAGGAACGCAAGGCATTATTGGTCCCAGCTCTCCCTGTTCTCTACATGAATGTACTTCTTCAGACTACCACACCATCTGACAAGTGAAGCCATATCATTCCATGCACACTACCTCAAACAACTTCACAGGCTCATTGTGTATGTTCTAACATAAAGAGCTTTGGCATTAAGTTCTGGTGCCTTTTCCCAATAAGAACTGCACAGAATTTTGTTTAAAAAACAACCCAAAGTAGCCAGATGTCCTACTTCCTCTATGAGATACAAACGCAAACCGCTGGCTCATCTGAACAAATTCAAATTAAAAAAAAGCATAGAGAGCAATACCAACTTACAAGTATCACAGAAGTTATTAAGCAAAGAATTTTTCTGGCAACACTAAAAATCTCATAGGTTACTTCTATAGAGGAATGGAGAAAGGCTGCTTATAAAATATAGGTTTAATGAAGTAGGAGAATGATTATGTATCTGGATAAAATGCATGAAGTTTGGGGGCAGGAAGCAGGGAGTACACTGCTTTTTGAGTTAGGGAACCTTCTGATTCCTGGCACATCCCACACTGCTGAGAGCCAAACAAAGGGATGATGAAGGGGCTCCACACACAGCAAGCAAAGTCAGACCAAGGAGGCAATGGGAGCTCCAGGCCAGAACAAAAAAGTACAGCTACAAAAAAGAACCTCTCTCAAAAAAGAGCTGTGAACAGGTGCCACAAAAAAAATCATGTTCAGATTTATTTTGTTGACCAGGCTGAATCTCTCAATCTCCTACACTTTCTCAAAATATAGAGGATGTTTGCTTTAAAAATTCACCAGAGTGCACGCACTATGCATTTCGGCTACAGCAAACCCTTGAAAGCCTGTAAGAATGCAGAACACTGCAAAGCACACCCTGCACCATGCTGACGGAAGCTAAGCCACTGTCCCAGCTCTGAAATGAGATACAAAAACAAGAAACCTGCTCCCAACAGCAAACCAGAAACACCAGAAATATACTGTTCTTGAATCTTTTTTATCCAGGCTCAGTTACAAAGTTACAAAAAAACCTCATGGATTTCTCTATAGGAAGATGAACACAGAAAATACCTGGACTTGCAAGACTTCAGCTGCCCAGTTCTGAACACTTAGTACAAAATAAGAATCAACTAGAAGAAATAATCAAAATTAGAACATAAGGTCTATAAGCAAAAACTGAGGAAACACGGTTATTCAGTAAAAAGACAAAGAAAAAGAGCATTTTCCATAACATGATTTTAGGGGGCACTGCCATTACTTTATTTCTTTAGCTGAAGATAAAAACATACAAGCTCACCAGAAGTTACTTCTAGTTCTTCAGTTAAACCAGAGACCCAGAAGTCACTACAGCTGTGGAGAATTTCATTTCATGTTCCAGGGGTGCAGCTTACTCACAGAAGGTCAGTTTGTGATATGCAATAGAAACAAGTTTTTAAAAAACTACACACCAAAAGTGGATTCTCGGTCTTCAATCCACTTCAGAGCCCAGTCTGCTTTCTTCTTAACACAAGGCATTGTTTCAATAGCATTAAATAAGAAATCCCTATACAAGAAAACAAAGACAAAACATCAAAATAGTGATTTATGTAAATTTGCCCTGGTTGTCCCTTCCAGCTCCACCAGACAGAAGATCCTGTTATGCAAGGCTCTAACCCAAGTCAGAGACCATTCCCACCTCAAAGAGGTGATCATCTGTCCTGCTTTTCTCTGGGATAGAGTTAGTTTTCTTCCTAGTTGCTTGTACAGTGCTGTGTTTTATATTTAGAATGAAAATTATGTTGATAACATACTGATGTTTCAGTTGTTGCTAAGCAGTGTTTACTTGAAGTCCAGGACTCTTCAGCTTCTGACCTCACCCCATCAGCGAGCAGGCTGGGGGGAACAGGAAGCTGGGAGGGGACACAGCCAGGACAGCAGATATTCCATACAATGTCATGCTCAGAATATAAACTAGGAGAAAGCTGGCCAGAGGCTGCTTCTTGGGAACTGGCTGGGTATCAGTCAGCAGGCAGAGAGAAATTGCACTGAGCATCACTTGCTTTGTATTATTATTATTGTTGTTGTTGTTATTATTTTCCTTTTCTGGCCTATCCAACTCCCTTTACCTCAAAACACCATTTTTACTTTTCTCCCTGATTCCCTCCCACCCCACTGGGCGGGGGCAGGCAGTGAGTGAGCTGCTGTGTAGTGTTAGCTGCCTGCCAGGTTAAACCATGATGTGATCTGCGACAGAAAGAGCAGAGGGAAGCAAATGTGCAAAAAGCAACATCCCATAGGGCTCAGGGAAGGCAAGCTGTGGACTCAAACATCCCATCCCAGGATCTCACCCACCTGATCACAATCTTTCTCTCAGACTTGAAGCCAGCTACTTCAGTCTATCCATAGAGCAAAACCCCATTTTGCCCAACTCCACAACAAGAACTGCACAAGTCCCAGGTGCATAGATATGTTCCAATGCTGAACACCTGAAAGGAAACCTTGCAGTCCTCCCACCATCACCAACACAGGATGCCACCGTGGGAAAGCAAGCTCTGCCTGACCATCACCATGGTGGAGTCTCTGAAAGAAAGTGCTGCTTTGCAAGTGTATTACTGTTTGGACTAGGAAGTTCTTCAGACAAAAAAGGTGAACTCAATCATTCAAAATTAAGCAGTTCAAGTTGTATTAAAAAGCACTGACAACAAAAAGGCTGAAAGGATGCAATATATTGATTGCTATATATTAGAGACACCACTTCGATCATGAGCACTCAGTTTCCTCAGGTTGATCTCTCTGCTGATGTAAGAACAAGCACTGCAGGAGCACAATAACATCAAGGAGCTCATCTGACCTTTAATATTTTACATACTCTTGCTTTCAATAGAAGCAATAGAAGATTTATACAAATATTAACTAACCCTCTGATACTCTCACAATAATCCTTGGTCAGTGATACTCCTCTCCATTTTGGGGGTCATATGTGCAGGCCTTGAAAGCTTTAAGGAACCTTCCCCAACTCCCCCAGAAAGTCAGTATGAAACAGGAGACAGCTGCCATGCTGCCCTACAACAGTGGCACTGGTTTCAGTGACAGATTTCCCACAGGTTTGTAACGCACCCAGAGTTTTACCTTTTCTTGGGATCTTTGATGTAGGTGTCTATGAGCAAGCTGTACATCTCTGAGTGAACATTCTCAATGAGAATCTGAAAGCCATAGAAACAACGAGCTTCTGGGATCTGCACCTCCTGACTAAAACGTGCCACCTACCAAAACCAGAAAGCACGGCAATGAGTACAATAAAACAGTCCTGCATGACACTACTCTGAGCTCAACAGGAGAGACAACAGATCTCTGCTACAGAGACAGGATGGGAGTAGTTTGGTCATATTTGTTCACAGATGTCAATAGGATAGCCGTGATGCAGAGGAAATAAAGCAAGCTAGCCAGAAGTAAATACATCTAAGAGCTGAAGCATGAGAGCACACACAGACAGGAGAAGAGCAGAAAATAATGCAATACTAAACACTTAGTACTGAACAAAGCCTCAGACTTTTTGTTCATCATTAAAAATATAAACAGCATGACATAAGGCCATGTTCATGCAATATATGAACATATTTATTACATGTTATAAACATTCAAACATTCGAGATTTAAACTGGGCATTTGCAGACAGATACCACTGCGAACCTGTGATGAGATACTCTCCAGCCCAGAAGAGATATCAACAGGAAGAATTCCCCACCTTTTTAGCAGCACCCACCTGCAGCCCTAAGAGATTCCAGGATGTTGTTCAGTGAGAACAAAACAGATTTTACCAAAATGAGGAACACATGGCACAGCCATGGTCTGTATCCCCTGCTTTTCAACTAACTTGAGTACAGGAAAAATGTGGGGTTATATTAATTCATTCAGAAATGTACATCCCACAGCCAAGCAGGGGCTGAACTTAAAAATGGTGTCCCAGAGTGATGTGATTTGGAGCCCTGATGACCACAACCGACCCAATTTAACTCAAACACTGTTCCCAGACAAAAAAGCTGCTTGTTCCACTTGACAAAGGTGAGATGGAAAGAAAAAAAAAAGTACACATTTAATAAGCCTATGAATTAATGTGAAAAAGACAAAATGGAAAGTTAATAAGACAATAACACGACTAAGTATTCAAGCCCTCTGTAAGTATTTCTCACCAGGTTTTCATTTACAATTCCATCGCTGGCTGCAAAAAATGCCAGAACATGAGAGATAAAGTATTTTTCATCTGCTTTCAGCTTGTTCCAGTGAGGAAGGTCCTTTGACAAATCAACCTAATGAAAGGAAAAAGAAAAACATTACTGTCCTTCTGCATTTGTCATTCTACAAAAACAAGCAGCTCAGTCAAGTGAGTGAGGCACAGTTTTGGCATTTGCTTTCAAATCTTTACATGCAGAGAATTTAAATACTTGTGACTGTAAAAGACAACAGAGACACTGCAGTACTGCTGTCTCTCTCTGCAACAGTAACATCATGTACTTGTTTCACAGTTTACACTTTTGTAATTTGGAATAAAAATCAGTGACTATTGAATAAATAAGACTTTGAAAAGCCTTAGTATCTTTTTATCACAAGTATGAACATGCACCAGTTACCAGAACTCATTCTGAGACACTTAAACTTTACTTGAAATAAATGCTGATACTCCAAGAAAGCTACACTCAAGCCTGTCAAAAGATGGACTGAGGGGACTTCTGCCTTTAGCAGGTGTTCAGCCTCCACGTTGTCAAAGAATGTTACAGAGCAAATGCTGTGCAACTGCTCTTATCTATCAACCAAACCCCAGCCATGAGAGAAAACCACAGCTTCCTTCACACGGGCCTTTTTTGTTTGTTTGTAGGATTTCTGAAGCAAAACAGCACTAAAGTAGAGTCCGATGTGAAAAACGCAGAAGACCCACATACAGTAGGACAGTGTAAGAAGGAACCTGTAACACTGTAAAAGGGAAATGCTGGTAAGGCAGGAGTTCAAATGCTTTTTCATTAATGGTTTAGATGAAGATCTGCTGCAACAGGGCAGCAAGCCACCCAGGCAGGCAATGAAATACCACCTCCACAAAGTGCTGCTCCTCATCATCCCATGATGCTTTCTGGTCTATTTAGAGCCTGCCAGCGCTTTCATCTCACTCCTCTGCAGCTGCAGACCACTGCCCACCAACGAGCAAAGGGTGCGTAAGGTTTGAATTGGAACAACCTGCTCCCCTGGCAGGTGATCTCTCCAAAGCAGAGCAGTGTTCAGAGGCTGGCACTGCTGCAAGCACTGCTCAGGTCTAGCTAACCAGCAACCTCAGGCAAGAACTTAGAGCTTCCACTGTAACATGGGGCAAGCACCTCACCAGGGCAATCAGAAGTCAGCTAAATGCATTTTTAGCAAGTGCCCCTCATTAACACTGTCTGTCTGGAAATTTAGGTACCTAATATTAAGGAACAGCATGAAATTTCCCAGAGCATCTTACATGGGGCAAGGAGTTAGCTCCTACCATGCTGTGGTCTCTGAACCTGCAACTATCTGACCACGATTCAGAGTAGTCTGACTTAGGATTTCTCTATAACCAGAGAAGCACCCCAGGACACAATTCCACCTCATCCTAAACTAAGCACCTACAACAGCTCTGCTGAATCACCCTGTGGAAGCAGCTTGCTTTCCACTGTCGATGAAGGGAGTTCTGCTTTGGTGCTGGCACCTGTTGTTTAATGCAATTTACTCCAACATTTGCAACAGAGAAGCCAGCAGCAGAGCTAGGAAAGATGCACCAGGACCCCAGTGGTCTGACTGCCTTTTGCCAACCCACTGGCCCAAGACTCACCTCTTCTGCTGTCCAAAAGGAGGCCTGAGCCTGCTTATACATCTTCCATATGTCGGGGTACTGGATGGGGAAGATGACAAACCGGCGGTGATTTTTTCTGAGCAGAGGCTCTTCATCAAGGTTGGAGCCATTTTCAGCAGCACTCGATGAGCTCTGAAAATAAAGCACAGTTCTGCTTAAAGTTACCACTCTTTATTTCTCCTCCTCACACTATTCCAAAGTGAGGTTTAAAGCTCACTCGTATCACACAGACACTCACCTGGCCCCCGGGGGTAGGTGTCCCCTCGCCCTCCATCCGTGCCCCTGGCAGCACTGCCTGCCTGCCCGGCTCTACCCAGCGCAGCTCACACCAACCGCCCCCTCCCAGCTGTGCCGGCGCCAGGAAGCGCCCGACACCTGCGTGCCAAAGACAAAGCCCTTTGCAGCATGGGGGGAAATCTGCCCTGGGAGACATCAGCCTTCGTGGTACCACACATAGGGAGATAGATATGTGTGAGATCACGGCACGGTGCTGCAGCCTGCAACAGCACAGCTCCAGCAGGCTCACTGCCCCAGTACCTCCCAGCCATTTGCTTTACATTCAGCCATTAGGACCTGGATGCACTGCCTTAAGAAATCCATGAGATCGAGGCAACTAATCCCAATTGACAGAGAACAGCCCTGTGCCACAGTGAGTCTCAGCATGGAGGTTTGTGTGTGCAATCTGTGAGGGCAGCCCACACAACAGACCAGGTCTGGAGGCTGCTCCAGAAGCTCTCCCTCGAGTGTCAGTATGAAGCTAATGTGCTTCTTCCCAGCAGCTGGCAGCAGGAAAACCTCTGCCAGGTGTCACCCATCTCCACACTGATCCTTCTGTGTGGGCTCCCAGAGGACATCTGTGTACTTCCTCAGAGAGGAGGAGAGTACTGAGCTATTCCTCAGAGAATTCCAGCCCAGCTGAGCTGGGGAGGTGGGGACAGCTGATATTTAGGAAACAGACCAGTGAAAAGTAGCAGAGAGGGCACTCTGAGCAGGGCCTTCACCTCACCTATGGCTGGGGACATCTGCTCCCAGGATCAATCCCTGCATCCCTGCAGACATGTCACTAAGCACCCACTAGAAACAACTGCTGTGAAGAGCTGTCAGGACAGCACACTGCAACCTCTGCAGAAGGGTTGGTGACTCACACTGATCAGAAGTTCAGCCAGCAGGACACCTTTCTGGGTTGGTTCCAAAACCCAACTGATACTGCTGTAGAAGATAACTAACCACAGGCAGTATACAAGGTGTTACGTATAATAAAGCACAGAAGGGGAGCTGAAGGTTTTGAACACCATTATTTCTACCTTCCTGGAGATATCAAAGTCCTTTCCCTACCCAGTCTGCTTGTAACTACTCACATAATAAAAAGCATTCCTTTACTTCAATTTGGCAAATATTCTCCAACAAATAATGCCATTCACATTTTAAAAAACAAACCCCAAACATACATGCACATTGCATAACTGGCATAGATACCCCAAATGCCCAGTGAATACATCACTGAAGCACAATCTGGGTTACAATTCTACCACTTTATTCTATTTTTAAATATTACTCAATTACATGAGATGGATTTCCCAGCACTATCTTGCAGAGTCTCTGCTGAAGGCCATGAGAGTTGAAGACCTTTTTTACTTCCCAGGACATAGAGATGATTACAATAACTCACTGGAATTGGGAGAATTTGGGGTTGGCACGTTCAGAACCTTGTCTCAGCACACACCTTCTCAAGGCCTGGCATCCAGCCAACAACCCCATCTGCTTGTGCACCAGCTGACATCCTTGAAAATGGAAACACTGCAAAAGTCTTCCCTGTTAGCCCAGCCACTGCTGGCTCATGGACAGCTTGTTGTCCTCCAGGACCCACAGGGCCTCCTCCACAGAGCTTCTTTCCAACAGGTCACCCCCATCCTGTACTGGTCCTCAGGGTTATTCCTCCTCAGGTGCAGGACCTGCATTTGTCTTTGCAGAATTTCAGACAATTCCTCTGCCCACCTCTCCAGCCTGCCCAGGTCCTTCTGAAGGGCTGCACAGCCCTCTGGGGTATTGGCTGCTCCTCCCAGCTTTGCACCATCAGGCAACTTGCTGAGGAGGCATCTGCAAGCCACTGATCCATCCGAGCCACTGTGCTGTGCTAGACCCTGTGATGCTGACCACAATCCTTCAAGCTCTGCCATTCAGCCAGTGCTCAATCCACCTAACCATCCACTCATCCAGCTCACACTTTCTGAGCTTGCCTATGAGGGTACCACAGCAGACATTGGCAAGAGCCTGGCTAAAGCCCATGTAGACAAAATCCACTGCTCTCCCTTGTCTACTCAGCCAATTGTCCCATCACAGAAGTTAATCAGATTGGTTAAGCATGAGTTCCCTTTGGTGAATCCATGGCGACTACTCCTGATGACTGTCTTGCCATCCATGTGCTTAGGGACAGACTGCAGGACGAGCCATCCCATCATCTTCCAGGGATTCAGGTGAGGCTGACTAGCCTGTGGTTTTAAAACCTGTACCAGTAATTTGTTAAATAGATGGTTTTTCTTGTTTGGGTTTTTTTTTTTACTTTAAAAAAGGAAAAGTCAGTCACAGAGACTACACCATACTGGAACCTCCTGCTCAACCTATATCCCACCTCCCTCATCACCTTCGGGGGTGCAGAGGAGTTTCACAGGCAGGCTGCTGGGAAAAGAGCCTTTCACAGGCTCTAAACTGGCAGGCAGGTAGGCAACTAGTGGCTACAAGACAATCCCATCTTCTCTAACTCAGTTTCAAATGTGTGGCACTGCTGAGGCTTCTGAGCACTCACCACCTTGTGCTGAATGAGCATAATGAAATCCCTGCCTTGCTGTCCTGGATCCTTCCCGGCTGGAGTGTGAGGGGCAGGAGAAAGTAGAAGTCACTAGGTCAACACTACCTTCAATGTGCACCCCAGATCTTTTTCTTAATGAAATGGTGCATAAAACAGTCAACACACACCATAATGACAAAGGGCACCCAGTTTATAATATGTACATGCTTATTTCTGTTCAGATAACATGATCCAAACACATAAAAGAGCTGAAACCAATCCTTGCTCCAGCAGGATCAGCCACAGCAGACTGCCCAGGGCTGCATCCAGATGAGGCTTCAGTATCTCCAAGGATGGAGACTACACAACCTCTATGAGCAACCTGTGCCAGCATCTGACCACCTTTAGAAAAAACAAGTGTTTTCTTACATGTAAATGCAACCTCTTGTACTCCAGTGTGTGACCATGCCCCTAGTCCCACCATGGGGCACCACTGAGAAGGGTCTGGCTCTGTCTCCTTTATTCCCCCCACTAGGTATTATCACACATTCATAAAATCCCCAGGAGTCTTCTCTAGGCTGAACAGTCCCAGCACTCACAGGCTCTCTTTGTATGACAGATGCTGCAGTGTCTTAAACACTCCCAGTCATTCTTCAACTGTGAGAGACAAGCTCTTCTGGTAACAATAAACCAAATGGACAATGAAGACTGCTTAGGGGCACTGAAACACCTTCCACTAATTTCAAATTCAGCAAACTAGGAAATAACATATATACACACATACAACCATCACCCCACAGCTACAGCTGCTGGGCTACATGTGCAAGTATCACATGCCCTACATCAGCTGTAGCCAGGGAAAAAGCTAAAGTTGCTGACAGAGCCAGCACTGTAATGCAAAACATACACTCAATGGTATGTGGCCATGAACCCTCATGCACCCTAGTAAGGGGCTGCATATACATCCCACGAGCTCCCAAAGCATTCAGGCCAGCCCTGGGCAGCACAGGCCATGCCAGCAGTGAGATTGGGATGACCATCACCATTCCCGGGAGATGGCTTGCACTGCACAATGTCTGAGGGGCACAACACGTGCTGGTTCCACATGCTTGAGGGGATCACAAGACTACCATGCACTCCACTATGGGTACAGCACGTCACTGTTCAGGGCGGGAACAGTAAGGGGTTTTTTACACTTTTATTTAACATGGCACACCTGGTTTTGGATACTTGAGTACTGATGGGAGACAAGGGCTCAGGAAGACCACTCGGGTTTCCGTGCCATGATGATCCTTTCTCCTCGAACACCTCAGCCTGGCTTAGCACGGTTATACTGGGGAGACACCAGAACGTAGCTCAGACGCCTCCCAGGGGCAGACTCCTGGTCCACAGGGCCTGGGAAGCCAGGAACATCACCAACACCCACACCTGCCTCCACGGCAATTCGGGGCAGAGAGGACGAGCTCTACCTTTCCGGCCCCGGCAGGCGCAGAACCCCCGGGGCCGCCCGGGCGGCTCTGCTCAGACCCGGCGCCAAGCAGCCCGCGGCCTCCGCTGGAAGGCCCGCATCCCCCGCAGGTGCTGCCAGCGCTCCCCGAACGGTCCGGCCCTGCGGAGCCCGGGCGGGACAAGGGCGCGGGGGGACGGGCCTGGGCCCGTGCCCTTTCCAGGGCCGTCGGAAGCAGCAGGTCCCCGGTGCCCGGGGACCCCCAGGGCGGCCCGGCGNGGGCGGCGGCGCAGGAAGGGGGAACGGCCATGGCCAAGGCCGCTCCGCCCCCGGGGAGGACTCAGTAATTACATAACAAACACCGAGTTGCGGCGCTTGGAGGCGCTCGCCGAGGGCCTCTCTGTGAAAGTACGATTGATGTTTGTTTCTCTCCCTTCTTGCAAGCAGAGGGATCTTCAAAAAATTCGAGTGTCCCCTTTCCAGAAAGGTAACTTTCGGTGCTGCTTTAAGAATTCGTGTGCCCTTAAGAATTTTGGGTAATTTTTTTTAAAGGTACCTAGCTGCCACAGTGATTGAGACCTCCCCTCTCTCCATTCCCCAGCATGGGAATGGGGAGTCGGGCCAGCTGGGCTGCTCTGGGCTGCATTTGTTTCCTGCGTCTTTTTTATGCCTTGCGAGAGACGCTCAAGCCTCACCAGGGCAGAGGATAAGAAAAGTTCCATGGTGAGATCTGTGACTAAGCACAAGAACAGCTCTGGTTTTCTTACATGGAGTTTTCTGAGGAGCAGAAACACGTGCCCGAGCAGGAACACACAAACAGTAAATGAGAAAATGTGGATTCACGTTAACAATATCTGCTGTTACCTGAGTACTGTTATTTCTGAGACATCCTTGAAGTTTTATTTCCCAGAGAAACCTATACAAACTGCTTAATCTTTACGTCCAACACCAGCTCCACTCATACGAAGCATACTGACTACCAAGGATTCCAGCTTTTTGTCCAGAGCAATTAGAGGAACACTGATGCACAGCAAACCCAATTGACCCATTTACAGACAAATTCTATTGCTGTGTGTAATACAGAGTTTGCTGGTGGTTTAAGGGGGAGATGCATGGGTTTCTGGACCAAAACCAACAAGCAACAGACTGTTTGTATTAAATGACATTGACTTGCCCAGCAGTTGTCTTAGCCCGCAAATCTGATTGTCCTGGCTTACTGTTTCAGGGTTCCCTAAATAAGAAAATGTCCTCTCCAGACAGGGATTAAGATCTACCATAAGTTAATATAATTAGCAATAGAAAATTGCTGAAGTATTTGGAGATAACCTCTTAAACACCTGCCCTTACTAGGCACAGCAAATATCTACTTACATGGTGCCTAAAGATGCACAAAAAAGGAAAAATACTGGAAAGGATAAACCAAACAGCATGTGCCTGTTCTTGCACCTCCACAAAAATATGCCAACTTCTCTTAGCTTTCTTTTATAAAAATTAAATCATGTACACAACACTGAAATACAGAGTAGCACATACAAATGAAATACAGCATTACACACCATTTTGTAAGATTTCAGATTACTCAGCTGTACCTACAATGTCCTATTTAGAGCAAGCTCCCTGACAGGTGGTGGAAGCTATATTACTCACTTAGTTCCTCACTGCTGCGGCAGCTGTCCTGCTCTGGCTAATGTAGTCATCACTGCTTTAACTGTAATACCTGTTTCTTCTCTCCTCCAATAGGTGTTTCTTTTGGGGGGAATACTCAGCTGCCTTTTAAAATGGGTTATAAGTCTAATTTTTAATATGAAAATGCCATGTCAGGTAAATTGAAGAATTTTCATTTATAAATTAAAGTGAAATCTGCTTTTCAGCTTAGCACTGTTCACTCTCAGAAAATCTATTTGTGAATAATTTCAGTATGTCTAAAGCCTAAAATTTCCTTAAGTCTCCTTGCAGTCTCCTTGCAGAGAAACCTCACCACAGGTTGTGGCAACAATCTGTTTTCCAATAGGTTTACATGACTACAGTATTCAAGCATACTCATTTGGTTAGCTGCCATTGCCACTGGACAAAGGGATACTGAAGTGTTTCACCATTATGGAAAAGTCCTGAAACACCTGGGAGCAACCAACTGCCTCTTGTTATTCTAAATAGTCTATTACTATAATAATACTTTGTGGCGATAATAAACAAAAAAATACCTTTATATTAAGCCATTGACAAAAGGGGAAAATAGCCTCTCACAGGATTGTGTTTCAATCAAGGTAGGAAGTTATCCTCTTAGACAACTCCACAAAATCCATTAAAAATACATAAAAAATTAAAAGCCCTCCACACTTCTCAATTCAGCAAATCTGAAATAGCTGCAAATGAAAGCCACAAAAGCAATTTCCAACTAGCAAAGGATCCATCGGAGCTCCTGATGATGCCAGAAGTCCTGATGGGCAATGACTGCACTGTGATGGAGGCCACATTCCAGCTGTGAAGCCTGTTCATGTCCTCCCCACAGAGATCATGTGGAAACTTCCAGCACTGTGATTTCTAGGTAGTCACTGAAGCATTCACATGACCCATTCACCTACGCATTTTAATGTGTGGACATACATTCTACCTCAGAATAAACTAATCCCACACATGCTGAAATCTAATTAATCTGGGTGTGCAGAATTTTCTATTTGATTTTAGCAGATCTGTTACTAAATAGGCAACCTGAAAAAAAAGGTCAAATCCTATAAAGCTCAAAACTACTGAGCAAGTTATCCTGTTTGTCTTACAGAGAAGCCAGAAAAATCCAAGTGTCAGTGAAGCGAAGAGCACGGACACAAAAGCGGCTCAGAATGGCATTTACAGATGCACACAGAGACATGATCCACTGGCTATGGGACCCTATAAAGAGGGAGTTAGGGCACAGCAGTAAGCATAGGAAGAAGGAGGTTAATATAAACTTAGTGAACAATCTTTCACATGGTGTTATGGGTGACCAGGAGCTGTGCTGAATTCTGTCTCTCCGCGAGAAGCAACCACACAGGAGGTGGTTGGTGGCGGCTGGGGAATTTCTCCCACCTGCACGCCAACTGCCACGGAGAGGTGCAGCCCTGCTCACTACACTTTTCTTTTCAGATGCATGGAAGTAAACTTCTGAAAACAGCAGGTCTGTATGATTTGCACAATTGCATACAAAGATAAACACTGTTTAAGAGTTGAAGAAAATTTCCTTTCCTTTGCCTCCCTGAATGCTGCTGTGCAAGGGTATTGGTTTGGATTCACACGTTTGCCAGTTTACAGCTTTATCTAGCTTGTTATCTTTCCTAACTTGCAGGAAAGGAAAATCACTTCCAAACACAGGTGGGAAAGACCACTTGGTGAAAATTTTTCATTCCTGGAAAATTATCAAACCTGGAGCAAGTGATTTACCATGTGTTGGATACAGTTAGCTAAGTAAAAGAAACCAAAGCCAAGAATTAGTCATGGAGATCAGCACTAAAGTATCAGTTTTCCCTAAATTCAGATTAGCACCTACTCTAGTAGTTTGTCATAACATTTTTATTAGTAGCTACCTTTATCTCCTCTTTCAGCAATGGTGAGCAGCTAAGGATGTAGACTACTAAAAAAGTAAAACATTACAGAATTTAACTAGTTTCTCTATCACATTTTAAGTGAACTAACAGAAGGGCTTAAGTCAAAGGGAGAGGAGGTGTATGATTTTAATAAACATTTTTCTTATTAAAATCTTGATATAGTTTAAATATACCATACAGAGGAAAAAAGCTATTTATAAAGCTACATACATAATATCAAGTCAATGACGACAGCATATATCATTCTAAATTCCCTCTCTGCTTATCAGAATGCCTTGTGTGTGTATATATGGTGAACTACTGTGCTATCTGCATAACTTTTGTCTAGCTATACATTACAGGACTTAAAAAAATGTTTAAGCTATATACAGAAATATATATACATATAACATATACTTATATGTTATACATACACATACAGTTATATACATATACACACAATACATATATATATATACAGTACTTTACATGTATATATGGCCTTTCATCGAAGGGCCTTGGATACTTCTTAGTACATCAAGCCTCACAAAGCTTTGTGAGGGAGGGAGTTTTATTTTACAGACTGGACCTTTGATGCCTATTCTAAACAGTTTCTTTTGCTGTTTTCTACTAACTTTGCACATTTCAGTTAGAGGCAGTTTTGGTAGTGGAAATAATCACAGCAGTTTGATAGCCAGGCATAAGGTAGATGTTGCTTTGTACCTTTGTAACTTACCCTCCTTAGTATAAGAGAACAGTCATACCAGCATGAATTTTCTCTATACTACAATGCCTCTGCCTAGATTTGTGAGGCTGTACTGCTTTTTATTTGCTAGCACTGTAAAATCTAATACAGTTTTGAACATAAGATACACTCAAGGCCACAAGGCCACAACAGGAAATCTAGAAAAGACTCCAATCCTCGTACATTGAAAGTATCCTTTTCTGGGGTGAGCAACTTAGAGGAAGTATTAGTACCTGCAGAAATAACTCTACATCTATTTATCTGCAGTTTAACTGAAACACAAGCCTGAAACAGTCCACCTTATTTAGAAAACAGGATTTTCAGCATCAATTTGGCAACTGGTGATCAGAATTTGTGGTATCAACTGTACTCCATACCTTTAGCAACTAAATAAATGATGAAAACAGAGGCTTTTTTGAAAATCAGATGTAGGTAACTTCTGGTCATCCTATAACTAGCTGATAGAAAGAAAACCCAAAGGAGCTCTGGCAAAGGTGAGTTCCACTGGGATTTGGATTCCACTGGGACTTCAGCTCTTCCCAACAAAAGGGAGGAAAAAAATCATTAATATGGACTAATGGAGTTGGAGAAGCAAGAAAGAAGAACATCACCACCACAAAAGGTCTTATCCCTCAATACTTCAGTCTGTAGCTCCTTTCTTCATTAACCAATTCCTAACTCTCAAAAATCTCTCAAGCCTTAGGGAAAAGAAGTCCTAGATTATGGTCAAAGACTGTCCTCCCCAAAAGCAACCAACCACTTCAAAAGTGAACATATAGTAAACTCACTACAATGAAGTTCAAGAATTTTATTCTAACCTAATTGCCTTGAGATTTTTCAGAACAAGCCACTTTTCCTTCAAACCAATTCTGTTAAAAGGAGGGGTTGCCTGGCCCATTTCTTTCAGGATTCTCTGCTAACTGTAAAATGTGGGCTAAATGTCTTCTGCATGTCAATTTTTCAGCTACAAAATTCAGATTTTTAATGAACAACTATGTTTAGTGTGTGCTGTTAGCTAAAGTACAAATGGCTTAATAAATAAAAACTATTGTTTCTTCAGTATGACTTGGTACTTTGTCTGTAATTTCTTTATTAAAAAACTGTAACAAGATACTTAAAAAAGGCTAGATACAAAAGAAGTTAAGCAGCTCACGAACATTAAAGTTTTCCAAAAAATGTATCTTCAATAATCATGATCTTATAAACATTTTACAGTTACCAGAAAGTGCCCAGGCTGAGTTTACAGAGTTAGATAATGTAGTACAAGTGTTGGGTTAGAACTGGTAGTGGAACAATCTCCTGACTGTCTGTTCACTGTAACAAGGATACAAAAATGTTGATTGTGAACTATGAAATACTGTGCATTGGCCTCATCAAATATGTACAGGAAAAAAAAACACTAAAGGTACAGATTACATGCAAAATATTAGTGATGGTATCTGATGTGCCAGAGTTCAATGCAATAGAACAAAAATTGCAATGGAAGTGGTTTCATAAGTGAACAATCCCAACTCCGGGATCTGAGCTGTCAGGAACTTTTTACAAGTTCAATATACATGATACACAACTGCAGCCAACCACAAATTAAACACCATAAAAAAAAAAGTTAAAAACACAGAACATACTTAATTTTTTATTTCGAAATTCCCTACTCCCTCTATACAAGAACCTTTGCTGAAACACTTTCCACAAAGGCAGCAGTGAATTTTCAGAACATTTTACATATTTTCCCTCAGCAAAAAGATAAATCACAGTGTAAATTATATTGTTCTGCTGTCATCTTTGGCTGGGGTTAGGCAAAGGAGTTATTGACTAGCAAACTGTTGCAATCACATATTGCTAGTGCTCCTTAGGCCTTTATGTTACAAATTTAGTACAGGAATGTTTGCATTTAAATCTTTGAAGTACCACCAGGGGTATGACAGCATTAACTTTCATAAACTTTTATAGACAAATGGAAAAATCTACAAAACTTAGCTAGTAATATTACACAGCAATACACACTTTTTATACTCTACACAAAACCAAAATTCTTGGTCTTAATGGCGAGTAACAATTTTTGTTTCAAAATCTGCTTAGAGGAATAGAGTGGGACATAAAGGCGAGAAATGCAAGTGTTTGCTGTTGGAAGATGTTGGTCATCTGGTGGCCTTATTGTGATGGATGGCATAGGCTGGAATCCCTCCTCACTGGCGGGTAATGATGGACTTGAGGTCCAAAAGTAAACCTGAAAAAAGAAGACAGCATTTAAAATTACGATTTACAAGGCTGAGATTCATACTGCCTACAAATTGTGTAGGGACAGGTTAAAAAAGAACTGTGCAGTCACAGCAAGTTTGATCATTCCATATTTCTTCAATATGCCAAACTAAACTGCACAGCCATGCTACTTGCTTCTGGACTAGCTTCATTCACTTCCCTTCCTCACCTGCTCATTCATAAAGCTGATAAAAGCAGCACTCAAAATTAGCCTGTATCAACAAATCCTCAGCAAACTACATGTTCCCAAATCCATCTGCGAAGGTGGTGACTGCCATCAATACAAATTGAATCATGAATCTCTCGAAAACCAGTTAGAGACTACAGAATGCAGTACTGGTACAGACAAAAGGCAGAAACAGAGAGTATTTGGTTTATTATTTCAAATGTGAAATACTGAGTCACCACCAAGGTGTAACCATAGACACTCCTTAAAAAGTGTGCTCTGGGGTTTCCACTTTTCAGAGTACTCGTTTCCTTTTAGTAGACTGTAAGGGAGAGATAGTACCTTAAAGAGTAGGAAGTTAAAAACAAACAGTTTTAAGAAGTGTATAATGAATATAATTTGAAGGAAAGTGTTTAAAAATTAAATCTCCTGAACAGTATCTTATTCTTTCAAGCTTCTCATCAGTTACTCCTAAAGGGCTTTGAGAAGGACATGGTATCATTACTGACATCTTGCAGAGATGACACACATAGTGCCCTCAGAATACACAGAAGTCGGGTGAGTAGATGATCCATGAAGAGGACTCGACCTCAAAACCCTACCAGCCCACAACACAGTTGAGTAACCACAGTCACTTGTCTCAAGAGCAACTGTGCAGAGTGAAACTGTGCTTCTGTAAGAGACCTATGAACAGGGAGAAGGACACACCATGCTTACTTTCAGATGTACGAAGGACTAGGATTCATATCTGTTGTTTCCAGAACCAACAGTCTTACCCAACCCTACTACCCTGCTCTGCTACCTTAACTCCTCACAAAGGCTCTGCAGGTAGACATGATTAAGAACAGTATTGGCACCAGTTATTCCAATTCTTCTGCATGTTTCCAATGGGAATGAACAACTTACCAGATCTTGTCTTTCCGTCATACTCATCTTTTCAACTATGGACCAAAACCAACGCTTGAATTGCAAAAGCTTCTCAGCATTTTCTCCTGTGTGAAATAACAAGGTATACAATTCAGCTGCTACACTGGACAATAAGATTAAAAGATCCATTTTACGTGTGCTGCAAGTTGGATCTCAGCTACAATCGCATTCATAAAGTTCTGATATTGGACAATAGTAATTTCAAAACTAATAGCTTTGAATGCACGGCCAACACTGACATCACTCAGTACCACTCCCACTCCTTCCTCCTTACCAAAAAGCCCAACTGCAACTAAATGCAGTTTAAAAATTATGAAAGCAGTATTAAACTTGCATCCATCACATTTATAGTTCTAAAGGATTTACACAAGAAAGATATGCTATCAGTAATACAATCTGTGTATTTAACATCTAGTGACAGCAAAGTTGAAAAACGTACTTTCTCCACCCGCCCTTAACTGAAGGTAAATATTTTCTAAAGAATGTAAAAAAATATCCCAAGTAGTAACTTTATTACAGCTTTCACTGGCTTATTAACTAATGCCAGACTCTTGAAGAGATAGTTCAAGTTTAATGCTGGCAACTACTCCACACAGAAAAAAAAATGTTAAGTTATACCTGCAACTCTGATTATGACTAAGTTATTTCATACCTGATTCATCATTGAAAGAGGTAAAGCTGATTAGCATTTGCACATTTACTTCACCACAGCCATTTACCAGAAGTCTGAAATCTTCTGCTGTCAAATCTTCTAATGAATTCTTTGGAAGTACATCCAGAAGCCCCTTCCTCATTGCCTTAAGTGAAAATCAAAAAATGCACATTGTAACCCTGTGACTTTTAAGACTGACTTTAAACGCATTACTGTAAAGCTTTGTGTGAAATCCCCTTTAACTCAAGATTCATTATTCTCTGAGCTATTCTTTTCTTTTAAAGCTTTATTATCTGAGATGCAAATCTTCTGAAACAAAGAACTGCACCAATTTTTAAACCCTACCTACTAGAGCAAAAGAAAGCAGTAATGGTTTGAGCTAGTATTTCACCAGGAGCAGAAGCACATGCACTCTTTTAATGCTAAAGTGTTCAGGTATTTTCCTAAGTTGCACTGAATTTGATGAGAATTAAAAAAACCCCTCATCTTGCATGTTATTTTTACTTTGCTTCCTTCACATGCCAATTCTGCTTCAAACATATTACACACACACAGACACACACACATACATGCACACACACGTATATTCTATATCAGTAAATAATATCCTGAAAAGATACGAAATTCCATATTCAAAATGAAATACTATGAATCAATTTGTGTTGGAAAATTCCAAAATGAATACAAGTGTAAGGGATTTCAACTTTTAAAATAAACAAGAGTCAAACTATTAATATATGCAGACATGGAGATGAAGTATCTTAATTCCAGGAACAGGTCCTTTCTGTGAGAATTAGGACCTCAGCTGCACAGAGGCAATCTGGCAGCCTGCTCCCCTATCTCAGATGTGTAGCAGGAAACCACAATGAGCACAAGCAACGAAGTTTAGATGTAGCATCATATGACAGATTGCTCTTCATTAACTGTCTACTAAAATATAGTATTACGTAAGTGTTATTTGACGAGGGCTTAAAAAAAGCAAATGATTTTTAATATGGTTTTGTAGTCAATTTTTACATTTCTTGCCAGGTTAGTAGAAGTGGTTTTATAAGTGATTTTTCCTTAGAACAAGGATGCAAACAAATCAAAGGTAATAAGTTATTACAACAAAGTAGCTGCCAAATATAAAGTTCTAAGAGGATTTGTGCCATTTGAGCTCAAGAAATGAACGGATATATTTAACCAATGAGACCCACTATAAAAGAAATTATCTTTCACTCTATAAAATAAATTACTCAAAATACTGTCTTCACAGTAGTGCATAAACAGCTATACAATTACAAAAAAAAATTAAATACGTTTAATCAAGCCATCAAGACTTTAAAGAAACCTGATTAGCAACACCAGAACGAGAATAATTAACTGACTAAAATATTACATTTTTTTTAATTATTCTTTAAAAATAAAGACTTACATGTAGAGGCTGCTCTGCTACTACCAACATTCGGTGTTCTGCATATTTCCGGACATACTCATATACATTCTGAGGAGTGACTGGTATATTTACACCGTTGGAAATAAGTTCAACCTAAGTCAAGGAAATAAGGAACATTTAAAAAGGGGAAGAAGAAAAGGGATATAAAGGAAATGAGATTATTACAACCACCACGGTATGCTGCAGAGTGATTTATTGCTTAACATACCTCCAAGCCCAAGCAAAATTCACTACTACAGGTTAGTTTTAAAGATTCCCTAGGACTGACTATGGCTGCCAGGGTCCATGGTAGGCTCTATATCATTTTCGAAGAAAAAAATCCAGGCCTCAATATTTAAGAACACTGCACTGAATCCAGGAAAAGTAAAATGTTTTATCTGCCATCTGAGAAGAGCATGGATTATGTGCACACTACAACCTGCATCAGCTGTCAAACTCTGAAACTACAGAGCCACAGATTTAGCCATGCTTACCTGCCCTCCACCCTCCTCTTTACACAGGTCTATTGCAAAGGCTAAATCCATTGCTGCAAACACTGCATCAGCATCTGTACTCTGGGAAGCGAGGATAAGTTGCCGAAGGCTTTCATACATAACTGGATCGAAAAAAGCGAAGTCATGCCAGTTCACCTATTAAAAAAGAATAGAAGTTTGAAACGTAACAGGTGTTTAAGAATGTATTCAAAATTATGTGATCTGTACCAGATCCATTCACTAGCAACAAAGTATACAAACACATAGAAATAAATGCAGTTAAACTCCTACTTTCAGTTTGCTTTAGAAGGTACATTAGAATACTGGAAGGAATACATATTCAACAGGAAAAACCTGAAGAGAAGAATTAGAAGGCAATCACTTTTGGAAGACACTAGGGGGTATTTAAAGGTCAGTTCTGCCACTGACTGTTTTTCATAATATGTTGGATAACTGATTATGTGATCAAAACTGAATTTAAGGAAAGACCAGCAGTAACAAACCTTGGCTTAAGTTTGTTGGATCATACAGGACTTACAATGCCATTGACTAATGCATCAAAGTGCTGTACATTATTAGTTTTTACTGGGCCAGGGTAGCAGTTTTGGTCAAAAGGTTGGGTAATTATTGCTCTGAATTAAATTATATTTACACCTGAGACAAAATTTTAATTACAAATCAGTTCCATGCGCTCTCTCAAATATCCAGAAAAATGCTTTTCTGTAATTGCCTAGCACTGTCTAACACTATAGTTTTTGAGTCTCAGGAAGAAAAAAAAGCAGACAGAGTATGTAGTTTCAGAAGAGAGTTGAAGGCTAACCAATTACAAATCATCACATCTTAGTCAAATACCTGGCTTCTAGTACATCTACTCTGTTCAAAATCTAGGAAACGGAAAAATTACCAGTCCTCAAATAAAGACCTCCATACAGCTCCAGTATCAACTCAGCAGGTTAATACATATTGGTTAGAGGGGAAAAAACCCACTTTTCTAGTTGAGGTTTTAAGTAATTACAGGAAATTAAAATTTTTATGTTCAACTTACCTTTCTGCCAAGTAGAACTTTGATTACGTGTCTATTTAATGTGATGGGACATAGTTCATTCTGCAACAAGCACAATCCTAGGATTCTGAAAAAATATTTGGAGTTTGTTTTGGTACAGCAGAAATTACACTAGAGATCTTTCAGCAAACTCACATTTAAGAATTCCAATATTCTAAGACTTAAGCTGGAGCTAGCTTTCCAAAATTATCAGCCACAAATGAAAATCACGGACATACATAATTTTTTTAAAGGATAAAAAATTAAAATTTAACAGGAAAAGAAACCTCAAGTTGAAATATGCAAATTCCCCACTATTTAGGCTCAGTGTGAGAAATAGAGACCATTAAAAAAAAGCTTTTTTCCAGCTTGGATCATCGTTAGTCTCTCTGTTGTTGTGTATGATTGTCTTTTACATTTTTTCAGACTAAAAAGGTAATGGTAGCACACCTGCCAATGTTTCGGAAACAATTCAGCCTTGCTTCTGTGTTTTTACCAGGTCTTGGTGTATAAAAACCTCGTTTTCCAGGTTGGTAGAAAAGTGGTGCATTATCATCCCCATCATCTGTATCATCTAATTCCATATCTACCACACTGCGGCTGGATCCATGTCGCTTTCTATTTTCCTGTTTTGAAAGTCAAAATGGCAATTAACACACTTAATTCTAGTTACTGACACACATCAAGCTATTTCCTGCTAGACCCAAAGATTCAGATTCCATTGGTTAAGAATTCCTGTGGTATTTCCTAATTATGACACTTTATACTTTTGACTAATTACTATTAATTCTTCCAAAAGAAAATGATTAAACAGAACTTTGTCTTGCATGATGAAGAAAGCTTCCAATTGTTTCTGGTTTTAAAATTAACTGATAAAACGGAATCTTACATAAATTTTGTGCAACAGGTCATTACCTGCACTTTATCTGAAGAGTCTAGCAATCCAAGATCCAATATACTGTCAGCACCATTCTCCCTTGAGAAGGGAATAAAAAGACAGATTTAATTTCACCATCACAGACTCACAGAATGATAGAATAGTCTGGGTTAGAAAGGGACCTTGAAGATCATCTAGTTCCAACCCCCCTGCTGTGGGCAGGGACACTTTCCTCTAGACCAAGTTGCTCAGAACCCCATCCAACCTGGCCTTGAACACCTCCAGGGATCTACAGCTTCTCTGGGTAACCTGTTCCAGTGCTTCACTCTCCTCAGAGTAAAGAATTTCTTCCTGTTATCTAATCTAAACCTACTCTCTTTCAGTTTGAAGGTATTCCCCCTTGAATTGTCACTACATGCTCTTGTATAAAGTCCCTCTCCATCTTTTTGTTGGTTCCCTTCAGGGACTGGAAGGTCACAATTAGGTCACCCATAAGCTTTCTCTTTTCCATGCTGAACAACCCCAGTTCGCTTAGCCTTTCTTCATAAAACAGGTACTCCATTCCTCTGATCATCTTGGTGACCTCTTCTGGACTTGCTCCAACAGGTCCATGTCCTTCCTGTGCTGGGGACCCCAGAGCTGGATGCAGCACTGCAGGTGAGGTCTCACCAGAGGGGCAGAATGCACTCCCTCAGCCTGCTGGCCACGCTGTTTTTGATGCAGCCCAGAATACATCTGGCACATTGCCAGCTCATGTCCAGTTTCTCATCCACCAGCACCCATCAAGTCCTTCTCAGCAGGGCTACTCTCAATAAGGAACTGTCATATTCTGAAACCAGTCAGAATAGATTAAACCAAAGCCAAAGAGTTACTTGTCCAAAGAAAAATATCTAAACTATCAAGGAGTAAGCTGCATGTATTGGAGTTAGACGAAGAACAGTACAAGTGCTTTGGCCACAAAATCAGTTCTCACTTTTGATACTTTACCTGCCATGTGCAATAATGAGTTCCATTGCTTCATCAACTCTTGCTCTAAGGGAATCTTCACTAGCTAGTAACAGAAGCAGCTGAGCAGGAGATAATTCCAACAACATTCCTGTGATTTTACTTGCAAATGCCTGGGGATAAAGGAGTGATAAGTTTACTATTCTCCTCCAGTTGTCTCATTTTCAAATAGGATCTTATGAAAGTTTTGGTATTTTAAATAGAGAATGCATTACAAGATACCTCCAAAGCTAAAAAACAAATTAGACAAACAATCTTAACAAAATTAAAAAGAAAATTAAATCAGTCTTTCAGGCTTGAATATTTTCAATTATGTTTCAATTATTTCAATCATGGATAAGGAAATAGATTTTTATATTACAAGATGACAAGAACAATAATTTCAGTGTATTAGGGAAGTCTTACTGGTTGCATTGCTTGCACTCGAGGGTAGAGCCGTTCTCCAAGGGCTTGTCTGTGTGCTGGGAGAGGGTCAGGGTCATCGCTAGGATTTCCTTCTGATGCTGGTCTAAAAGGCCGTGTGTCAATGGACAGCTGTCTTCTGAAGTCCCTTAAGATAATCAGAGCAGTTTGTACTCATTTCAGAGGAAAAATGCAAAAAACCTCTGGAAACAATATTATTTGCATACAGATTCATATTAGCATAAGCTTTACTGCTGGAATAGTAGTGTTGCTCATAGCTGCTTGGAGAGAACGAATCAGAATGAGAGAATCAAAATGAACCAGAGATTTTAGTATTACTCGTGTTTTGGATACAGCAGTCAGACATGCCACCAATGGCATTGTTGTTTCTACACCACCTCACAATTCTATTCTAGTACACAAGTTTTTGTTATTGTTTTAGCAGAAGAGACTGATGGCCTGTGGTGAAGACATAACCTATTAATGCTAAACTAAGCATAATAATTCTTAAAATAATTAAAACCAGAGAGTGAATTTCAAGAAATTACCCTGGAAATTGCTCCTGAAAAAGACTTCTTTAACTGGAGGAAGTGAAAGTACCTTTCCTGATGATATCCAAGGCGATTACGCTATTTGACAAAATATCTTCATCAAGTTAAAGATTGATCACTTACCTATCCCTATCTCGCCGAGAACCAGTTCGCAAGCCACTACTTCTCCGCATTTCTCTCTCTCGCTCCCTTTCCCGATCTCTCTCTCCCCTATTTCGCAATCTCTGCATCAGACCTGAAGGGCAAAAAACCTCATAAACTTAAACATCTTTATATTTCTCTCTCCTATCTAAGTTTCAGCATAAGGAAGACTAATTTTTGGAAGAGCTTGAAAGACATCAATGGGACAGAACCACTTCACTTGAAGCAGTGATTGGGTTCAGCCAAACTTAAGAAAGGACCTGAAGCATTTGTACCAATTTAAAAATGACAAAATACTTCAAGAGTTTATATATACTTTCAAAAACATTAAAATGTGTTTGAGGAAACTCAGATGGAGCAGCCATATTAAAATGTATAATCTCTTAATAGCTAAAATCTTGACAATTATTACCTGCTGGAGAGAAGGATGCTCAAAAAATCTAAGCACATCTAAAGCAGACTCTTGTTGCAAGAAAAACAAGAGGTTCCTGTTTTTGAAAGCGTGAGAAGGGGAAGCCAATTCCTTGCTCCAGAGAACTAACACGTAATTTTTATGGATTCTGGGCTGAGCTAATAAGAGATGTCTCTGGCAGAAGGCCAAGTATTTCTAAGGAAAAAAAAGCACACAAGGTTCTTATGAGTATTTTCTGTAGATTAACTGCTGTGCATCACTTACTTGTATGGGTACCCTTGTTGGCATTCTGAATGCAATCTAGATTTGGCAGTTTCTCATTTGACAGAAAAGCCTGTGCAATAGCAGTATAAAAGCTTCGTGCTACACCGCTGCCTTCTCCGGGCTCATCCTTGAAAGTAACTTTCACCCTGTGTACAGCCATTGGAGTGGTAGCACACCTGCGACCAAAGTGATTGTTGAGCTGCCTCATGGTCTGCTGAATTAGAAGATCTCTGTCTCGATCAACCTAGTAAAAAGTACAAAAAAAAATATTTCTTTACCAGTTATCATACTGAGAGACTTTCAGCTTCACAACAGATTTCTGGACACTGCTGCACAGATTCAAAAAATACCAATCAGACTGGGAAAACTACAGAGTAATTGCAACCTAACTAACAAAGTATGATTTAAGACACCTGCTTGCAGACTCTGAAATACAACTTCTCCTATCAAGTTACTGTAATAATTCAACTTTCAATTAAAGTTTATTCAAAGATAAACTAACATTTTTTACCTCCAACGTTAAATCCCTTGATTGCTGGTTTCTAAGTTTCTCCATCTCCCTGCGGAATTTCGATTCCTTTACTTCAAAGCCTCCTAATTCAGTCAAGATCTAAAAATAATAAAAAAAAAACAAACACAAACCCCCAAATCAGAATAATTAGGGAGAGTCACAATTTAGTTGTAAGAGGAACTGTCCTTCCACTGAGAAATACATACCGATCCAGGCTCTGCTCCAACATCTTCCATGAATACTCTACCAAACAGCTCCAAAGAAAGACGCCAACGTCCCAGCAACATGTCATGAGAAATAACCATGCCCATGAAGCTACACTGCGGCCTGAGAGAAAGAAGAAAAAAAGACAGATACGTGAAATCGAGTTGAATTTCAGACATATTTTGTGTACTTCGGCTTTTTCTTACCCTCTGCCTTCAACTAAGTTTTTTATTCCTGATAAACAACGACACAGTACACTAAGTCTGTGGACAAAAGCACATGAAGCTGCTTAGTACCAGCAGAAACACAAAAAAGAAAACCAAAGGGTAATTACTCCAAAAGCATGTAACTTTTGCTGCTACATCGAATTCAATGTTACTGGTCTCCCACCAACCAAGACCTTAATTTCTTTTAAAATAGCTGTAATTTGAAGTGAGGGCAGTTGAATCCCTAACTGCATTAAGTGTGGGCAGCACCACCAGACACAGATGGCAAGCTATCGATTCCAACTCCTCATCTTGGCTACCCAGGACATCGCTGTAGGTCTGCAGCAGGAAGTCAGGGAGTAAAGGAATTTGTCTACAGTTTGCACAGATCTCTTTGAAGGCTCTTCAACTATTCACTTTAGAAGCTACTAATCACAAACTACAAATGCAAACTAAATTAAGCTACCCATTTTAATTTAAAAAAGACTTTCCAGAGTCCCAAACAGCCATTTATCAGAGCAGTAATATTTGAAAGAGTAATTTTTAACTCAGCTACCTGAAAGATGTGAGGGGTGGGCCTTCACTTTCTGTCAATCCTATCTCTGCCAACAAGCTGCTTTTCAGTTGTGCTGCAAGATCATGAGCTGAAGGCCCTGGTTTTGAACTCTCGGATTCTTCTGTGGGCACATTTTGTTCTTCCCCTTCCTTCTTTTGCCGATTTTGCATGCTCATAACATTTTTTAAGTTGGCTGCATAAGACATTTTAGTTGGAAGAACCTAAAGGAAAAGTAAAATTTAATTGCACTTTCAAAGCAGCCTAGAAGGCTTTTTCAGGACATATATTGATAGATGTGTATTTTAAATCACACAAAAGTGAACACTGCAATTGACCTGTTAAAAAACAGTGACCTCAATCATTTCAATAAATACAGAAAAAAATATTTTCCCCACTGTATGTTTTGCATTTCATATGCTTGCCAATTAATGTTCAGTCTAAAGGCAAGTCAAATCTATACGAAGATTTAAATTTTTTAATCAAAAATAATTATATAATTAGCATTCCAAAATTACCTCAGAATTGTACTGCTGCATTTAAAAATATTACCTGAAAGTTGCTATATATCAATAATCATCAAGTTTCTACATTAAGCATACTTTTCATAAAGATTTTAAGTTTTCACAGGCACTGGGCTTTTAAATTATCATTCTAAAAGCTACATAAAATTCTCTCTGAAAACATTCAAGTGTCTTTTTAAGGAATGAAGGTTCTAGTTTAAATTACCATATTGTTTAAGGCAATAAAGCTTTGCATTTACCTCAAGGCAGTTTCTATCCACTGTAACTTCCATTAAGCACTTGCCACTGTTGGCAGAAGATGAGTACAGACCCTGGCTGGGTCGGCCAAACAGATCCTCCTTGCGAGCATTTGGCTGAAAAGCAACAAAAGTGTTCTGGGTCAATAATATACTTCGGTGAGGAATGAAAAAGCAAACTGCACTTTTTTTCCAAAACACCATCTCTGATGTCACCTGTAATAGATGTGGCTGGTCTGCCAAAGGGATGGCCTCTGCCAGAGGAACCTCAAAAGGATTGGGTGGAATGCAGCCAAGGAACGTCATAGAGTCTGACCGTCTGAAAAATGGATGGTTTTGGCCAGTCTCTGCTGGGAGGGTGTCATCATCTTTGTCGTTGAGTGTAGCACCTAAATATCAGAGATTTCAAATCAGTTTTCACAGTTATAAAAGCAAAGGATATAAAATGCTAAAAATTAATATCCTTCCCTCTTAGCTACCTGACTAGAGGAGAATCTCTGCATTTAATACTTCTACAGGATGCTTCTGAAAATGCTGTATCTTTATTAATTTGCTTAGTTATCATTATTCTTTTTACTATACCTAGCTTTACTGAACAGGCACTCCTACACTCTATGCAGGAGTATACATTCTACCCTTTTCAGCACAGTTTCATCAGATTAAAAAAAACAGTTTAACTGTGATTCAAATTTTAATGTAGAATGGTAGGTAAGGGCAGAAATGCTGCAATTTAGTGACAAAGGAAATGAAAGGATGGCCCTGAAATAAGAGGCAATGAAATAGGCAATGGCAGAAGAAACTTGGTAAAACAACAATGCTAAGAAAATCTTACTAAAACCCAACTTTACATATACAAGAGCAAAATTTATTTAAAGTCTCAGCTAGCTAAAGGGAAAAAACACTAAGAAAGTCTGCCATTTTGGTATGCTATGCCAATTTTTGTATACTAACTTTGATTGGTATCATCATCATTTTCATGTTCTGAATCTTCGTTGTCAAGACCCAGTTCCAAAAGCTCCCGAGTTCTTAATAAAAACACCCAAAAAAACAACAACAAAACAAAAGAAAACAAAAGAAAAAAGAGTTAATCATCTTGAAGAAATTATTAGGCAAAACATCTGTATCTGTAGCATAGTCAGGAAGTGTACTTAAGAGTTATACATACCAAAAACAAAACTAAAACTGAAGCACTGTAGAGAACTTCTCATTACATACTCACTACATCGCTGACAGTTACCCTTAGAGCCATTTGGCCACCTACCAATTTTGATGTTAAAAATTACAGCTTTGGGCAGTGATGCTGGTTTTAAACACTATATCAATATAAAATCCTAGGAACCCTGCATTAATGGAAGAAATATTCAAGTGAATACTATTCCAAAATTTAAAAATAATGTCACTGATGTAATTTCAGAAGGTAAGTCTGCAAGCTGTACGTTAAAAAACTTGATTTCACTGTATTATACTGCTCTTCTGTGAAGAACTTTGATTAGTATTAATTTCTGGCAGTTTATGTATTGTGAAATGTGTTCTGAAACTAGATGAAGACTGATAAAAGTTCATTTCACTCAGACTACTAATATGCCAGCTAAGAGAAGCAACTGTTTGAACCACTCACTTTTAATTGGTCTAGGCCTTCATAGTTTTAAAAGTATTTCATGCAAATTTTGCAATTCTTTAATGAACAGTAATCTGAGAAATTTCAGTATGTGAAATTTTTTTGGGAAAAGCAGCTTCTGGAAGTATGTTATTGCCTGGAAAAGGGTTAAAGCTGTGGCTGTAACTACTCAAGTCAGACAGTACAAAAAGTTGATTACTTACTGTATCATTCTTACTTGTGAGGAAACTACTGTTGATAACACCCCTCTCTGGTACACCTCTGAGGTCATAACAAACCTTACATTACCAAGATAAATAGAACATAGTATTGCAACTGAAGTAGCAATCCAATATATTTAAAATATCAATATCTCATATTTTACAGTTACTAAATTTGTAGAGAAAATGGAAAGTTAAGTTTGACCTGCAGTACTGAAAATTAGCAGAAAGGGGCAAAGATCTGCATTTAATTGTTGACTAGGACTGCTTGGGTGCAATACCTAAAAAACCTAGTAAGAAATTAGAACATACAGTGTAGACTACCAACATGTGGACATTTCTCTTAGCATTAATTGGCATATGAAATGAAAAAAGTATAAAACGAAATCTTAAAATATCTTAAAAATTAATAAATGCACCTTGTAAAATGCCATAGTTGAAATAGCAGCAACTCAAGGACATTTTCAGCTATTGATTTCCCTACTGCACTTTAAATATCAGGTGAATCTTAAATGCACATAAACAAATGGAAAACAAAACCACAAAGCCCATTCATTATATCAGATAACGTCATTTTCTCCAATGTAATCTCTAACATGTTTGACAGGTATCTAACTAAGTTGTTATCATGTCAAATGCATGTCTCATGTCATTAACTGAGAAACTGTCCTGAGTATGTCTTTTAGAGGCACGGCTACAGAGTTAAAAATCCAACTCAAGTTTCAACAGTAAGAAAACATATTACAGCATAAAAAGAAGAGAACAGGGTACTACAACAGGCTTATCAAACACAGGTACGTTATATACCATTATAGAAATTCTTTTTATAATGCGTACGTTACTACACACACCCACACACAGACATACAGATTAATGCATATAGTTATGTAAGTTGCTGAGGAACAATGCCAACGACTGATACAAAAGGTTTTACTCTCTTTTACTTAAGTTTTTTTTTCTAGGAGTCAACCTCAATACCTTTTCCTTTCCAGCTGAGGAGTATCCAACGTTGTCTGTTGATTCATTGCTTTAATCCAATAAATAAGGGCTTGAAAAACATATGCTACATGCTTTAGTGAGCAGACATCCAGAACAGGAAGCACATCCGAGTGCTCGTCGTTGTGAGAACGCATCAAGGACAGTGCGTAGTTCAGGAAATCACCACGGGCTGACATCATTCCCTGACGGGCACTGAGTAAAGTAGCACGTCTACAGAAGGAAAAGAATTGAGAACAGGGACATCAGGCATATCAGGAGAACACATACTTTGTTAATAAGCCTTGTATTTGAAATTTGGATGTAAAATCTCTATGAACTCTACACAAAAATAGTGATAACATGCTACAAGCATAGAACAAGCAGTTGAGATGCAGTACATTGAAAACAGTTAATGCTCAAGATCAATCTAGTATGTCAGAATAAACCAAACAGTAGTAACAACACAGGACATCAACTTAAATCAAAACAGTAACTACATTCCAGCGCTGCAAAATCAGATTCCTAAGATGTCTGCGAATAAGATCTGACTATAAAACTGATAATTCATATTGCATGCAGTAATCAAACTATTTTTCATACCTTCTTCCCTCAAGTGTTCTCAAGCTGGCTTCCTCACGGGCTGTCATCCTTTCCCTTCTAGCTGAGTTCTGAGAAGCATGGAGAGGATGATTTGGATGCCCAGGATCACCAGCAGATGATAATGCCGAACCATAACGCAGCTGAGCTTCAGTAGAGTCCATGATACTGACCATCCAATTCCAAGTAGGAATAAGCTTTTCTTCCACATAATTCTACAGAAAATGAGATTTAATTGGTTTTGCAAACAATAGAACTAAATGACAAGAATCAAATCTTCCTGATTACCTACGGAGAGACTGTAAAACCAGGCTCAAGAATTACTGATCATCAGTTTCTGAAAGCTCTGTTGAGACTGCTGATTTACTGTGGTGGTATGCAGCTCTCATCACTTTGATATCCATAAAGCATTCTCACCATCTGTCTTTTGGGCATCTCTTCTACTCCTCCCCTTATGACCACTCAGCATCTCCCAGGTGCATACAACTTGGCGATTTCAGCTTAATTCCTGACTTTCTATTAGCTTTAATAGCCTTCATCCTGCTGTGGAATTCATCAGCCAGATCTTTCACTATCCTTCATCCCTTGCAAATTACTCAGTGAAGACAACAAAGTTAAGACCTTCACAGAGATCAATGTCTGCATACAAGCCTCACCTCCTAGTCTTATCTTTGCTTCACCCGTTCGCTTCAGTACTGGCTCTGCAGCCTGCTTTTCTTGCCATCTGCTAACTCCATTGACCTGCTGGATTTTTTGATCCAACATCAGTCTGCTTTCTTCATTCCTCTGCATTCCAATCTTCAAAAACATCCTTCACACTTCTAATCCACTAAACGAACAAAATGCTGTCTCAACCCCATTTCAGTGTCCAAATGAAACCTCCACTGTTCACCTTTCCTGTGCTAATACAAACCTCTTGCTGCCTCAGCTGGACAGATCTCCTGTTCACTTTTCCTGTTATGAATCTCCTGAACAGAAAATTATTTTGGTCTCCTCCATAATAAAACTACACTCTCTTATTTCTTTCCCTGTTTGTTTACCCCAGTGTTTGATTCCAGAATATCTTTCTAACCTTCCTCTCCCAAATCAGAAGTCTTTTCCGTCCATCACACTGTGACAACAGCCATAAAAATACCATGTGGTATTTACTTTATACAAGTAAATATATTGTGAGCAGGTTTCCACATCCTTACACAGCACTGCTAACAGTGAACAGCATCCCTTGATTTCCCCACACAGCAGCTGTTATTCTGGCAGCTGACTTCTGTACTAAATTCAGTACATATAATCTTACCCTACACACTATGTCCAGGTACAAGTTGATACATACTTTCTGAACACTATGGAGTCCCTCCTGCCTTGTCAGTCTCTGAAACTAATGTCTATACATGAAGGGGAAGACCGCTGCCTGCCATGTATTTTCTCTACAGATGCATTTTACATAAACTTTTAAAAACAGACAGTGAAGAGCACTGTATAAAAAATATGTGCAAAACATGGAAAGGATGATCATGTCCCTGAAGGAAGGGATAGTGAACAGTACATTTACCTGTACAAATCTTTTATCTCATTTAATTATTTGGCCCTTACTAACTTTCTTCTTATATAGACTCAACAGTTCATGCCGAATAGAATATGGCAACAGATGTCTAGCAGAAATCCCTAGTCAATTCTGACTTAACTATTAATTATATACCAGTGACATTGTTTAAACAAAATCAACTAAAGTTCCTTTTCTTGAAAGAATATATATATATATATATATGAAATACTACCAATTTAATGAAATAAGTA
The DNA here is from genome assembly GCA_013399915.1 of Illadopsis cleaveri. Classification (NCBI taxonomy): domain Eukaryota; kingdom Metazoa; phylum Chordata; class Aves; order Passeriformes; family Timaliidae; genus Illadopsis; species Illadopsis cleaveri. Next base: position 1,166,154 of record VXBB01005920.1, read on the forward strand.
ACCAGTTACTTTAGCCCACACTCTCTCTTAACATACGAAGAGGCTGAGAATGCTGGGACACTTTAGATTGAAGAAACAAACTCAGGAGGATCTCACCAGGGTGTACAAATACCTGATAAAAAGATATGAAGTATACAAAGCCAGACTCTTCTTAGTGATACCCAGTGAATGGACAAGTGGCAATAGGTACAAATTGAAATACTTGGTAAGTCACTTTAAACCCAAGAAAAATCCTCTTTCACTGTGAGAGCTGTCAACAAGCATTTAACAGGTTGTTCAGAGCAGCTGTGGAATCTCCATCCTTGGAGATAGTCAAAACCTAACCAGACAGTCCTGAGCAGCCTGTTCCTGTTGACTCTCAAAGAAATTTAGACTAGTCAATATGCAGAGGTCACTTTCAATCTCAACAATTCTATAATTTTACCTAAAAAACCCCAGCTGTATTGAAATTACGTTTCTCTGTGAAAATTTCCATGTTCTTACCTGTAAGTTAACTGCATCTTGATAAGTCAGCTTCACTGCAGCTGGAATCTGGGAGTATACTAAGTGATTGTATTTGGGAATCAGACCCATCAGGTCAGATATCTGCCGTATCACAATACTGTATGCTCTTGCTAAGCTGCTTGCAGATGTTAAATAGCTGCTTGCATTGCTGGCTTCAAGTGCTGCAGCTGCTGCTGCAGCACTTGTACTGATGGTACCACTCCGGCGTAGGTTTGAGGGATCAATATAAATCAAGCCCGCTGAACTTGCTAAACATAAAAGAAGAGATGACATTAATGAACTCATTTAATCTTTGCTATGTCATTTGTGTATTGATTTCATGAAGATTTACAGAAATAAACTTATAAATACTACTGACGCCACAAGTGTAACTAGCAAATAATTGATAACTACAGTAAGCATACTCAGATCTTGACAGCAACAGATCTTTTCCTTTTTTAAAATTCAAAACTAGAACTGGAACAGTCAAGGTAGGTCAGCAGCATGACAAAGAGATAAGATTTCATCCTTAGGAGAATAAACAAAAGCAGAGGAAGGAACAAAGCCAGAGCTAGCTGGCACTCACGCATGCAATTCACTAAGACTTGCCTGCTGGCGTTGACGTACTAGAGGGAGCTGTGCTGGTGGTCCTCTGGTTTTGGGTATTCCGTACAGCCCATTGCATGGAACGGGGAGCCTGGGCAGCACCGTTGGCATGGGAACTATTGGTGGTTCTCTCCAGAGGCTCATCGAGCATGAAGGTCTCCTGCTCTATGTCATCACTCTGGCTGCTGCTGCTATCAGAGTCACTGGAATCATTTGATTGAGAGTCATCTTCAGAAAAAAATGCTGGAACACTGCTAGCTCCTGTTGAGAAAAATAAGCAATAGCTGACAGCTCCAGACCTGTGCACGTATACATGTATCATGTCAGCATAGCAGACTTCTTCCATGAGAAACTACACTATACTAAAAAAGTTCAAGTACCACTATTGAAACTATTAAATAAATTATCCTTATAACATATTGCTAATTCTCCACAGGTGTAATGAAAAAGCAGTTTGATTACTTACACTTTAAACTATAAATTGAGAAGTAATTTGATTTAAAAATTCTTCACCGATTCTACCCCCAGGAAAAGAATTCTAAAAATAATGTTTCCAAATTGGACAGTAAGGCAGCTGCTCTCAAAAACCTGCACAATGATTGCTCAGGTTTTGTGTATTGATTTAAATCACAAACCATTGTTTTAATCTTCTACACTTAAAAATAAGTGAGAACATTTCATTTCACTACACAAGAGCACGAGGTAATTTCTAACACAGGCAGATGCTCCATAAGAGCAAAAAATGTAGGTCACATCTTAATGCATTTCCTTGTTCAAAAAGTCTGCACAGTACCTTACTATTATAGCAAAGGAAAAACAGGAAATCTGGGGAGGGAGGAGTGTACTTACTGCTGGTATCTAAATTTAACCAGCTCAATTAGATCCAAAAAGATGTGATGTACCTGCTTCTGACCCAGCAGTAGCTGCAGTGACAACACTTCTGCGCCCACTGGCATTGTCCTGGTTACTGTGGTTACTCTCACTGTCACTTTCTGTTTCAGCAGCAGCTAGCAAATCCAACTCCATATCACTGCCTATAAAAACAATGGACAAAACATCACATGTTTAGAAGACAAAATTATAATTACTGTAGTGACTCATGTAAGACAGAAACAAACCCCAGACCACTCTTACTATAGCAGAAGTTAATGGATATCCAGAGGGGGTCATAAAAGCAGTGCAGACACCCAACACCTGGAGCATGTTTGCTTATTTTCCAGCAATTAGCCACTCGCTCTCACTCTGCACTGTACATGTACATTCAACACACAGTGAAAATAAAGGCTTTTAGGATTCAAAATAAGTCGCCCCAGCCAAAAGACTCCACAACTCTTCATACACATGTACTAGGACAATTTACTATATGCTGTTTCAACTAATATTTAAGGAATACTTGAAAACTTAAAAAAACCCCGAATTAAATATACAGCTTCTATTCCAGTTTTAAGCTTTAAGAATGAAATGTTTGAATACTCAGCAAATCAGTAAAGAGATTTACCGTACTGTGCATGGGCTGACTGGAACAAAAAGCAGCCAGAAAGAGAAGATAACTTTTTTTAAAATTATAGCTTTGGGTCATCTAATCCCAAACTAAGTAATACGAGACAAGTCATATTAAATTCAAACATTTTCATCCAGGACTGATTAATTATGTCTACAAAATATTGAACCATAATTTAGTACTTTGTGATTAGTTTGAGAACTAGCTTGCTAGGATTCAAATCACTTTTGAGAACACATCTACCATTGTTGTGGTTTGACACTGACCCAATCATCAACATTTTACAGTAGCAAATACAAAAGGTAAAATACATTGTTAACCAAGAATATAATAACATCTGATACCTTTGGGAACTTAAGATTTTCTCCTCAACCAGAAAAACTTCATGTACTTGTCTACAATGATAACTACATGTTATCTCTAATTTTACGTATCTCCTTCTGTAAGATGAGCAGTCTGGAACCCTTAGATTCTCTCTACTCATGCAAATCTCCCAAATCATTATCACTAGTGACTCCAAAGATGCTTTTCTTTTTGATGCATAGTTTTCTCACTCAAGCAGTAAATGTGCAGGATTATTGTTATACATACCATCCTCATCATGCTCATCATGCTGTCCTTCTGCTTCAGCATTTTCTTCACCATGTTCTTCCTGTTCATCATGATGGTCTTCTTCACCAGCTACTCCCTCAACCACCTCAACCTGGAAAGTGATTGTAATATTATGCCACACTATCTTCAATATCAGAGAATCTATGAGTTGTCTAAAACAGAGTGCACAGTTTGATTTAAAAAAACACATCTTGGAAAGATGACCTCAAAATTGAACTGATGTGAATGAAAAATGAACTTACAGCCACAGTAGTTGTACATGGCTGTACAGTTTATAGTGTTGTGGGAACAAAAATCACATACACAAATAAAACAGCCTTAGACATTAGATTTTAATGCTACAGGATAAAACTGACTACAAAGCCAATAATTAGCTTCTAAATACTGAAAATGTATTGTGCTGAAAAACTCTCTAGCTCTTTAACAGAACCTACATAATAGCTGCCATGTGCTGAAAGACTAAAACTTTTTTAACATGGAGAAATAAAATAGAAAACAATTACAACGTTCTATTAAAAATGCTTACAGCACTGTAAGATTTCATGAAGTACTACTTAACACCTTTTCCAAATCAGACGCATGGATTTCAGGTTCAGATGTTAAAGCATGGGCTAATGTATTAGGTGTGCTATATTGAGAAGAAAAAACAAGTACAAAAAAGAAAACTGACCTCTTCTACATCAGCTGAAACAATATCATCTTGTTCTTCATCCCTGCCACGAACTGGTTGTGACTGGCTGATTCGTCTCTGCTGAGGATTCCTTATTATGTAGGATGACTGAGATTGACTAGAACTTAAAAGAAAAATATATAAAAATAAATCCTCAAAAAGAGTAGATTTGGATCTCTGGATATCACTTAATGGAAAGCTAACAAAAACTCCAAAATAAAGAAGTCTTTGAAAAGAACAGATAGTAAGCTTTAAAAAGTTTTACCTGCTAGACTGGTCAGACGATGGTCTGGGTGGTAGAGGCTCCACAGAAAACAGTTCTTCACTTCCCTGCATGGCATCTATGCTAGTGCTAGCAAGAGTGAAGGGTGCTGTAGGACGTGCAATTCCCATCCTGACTGGAATAATTAGAGATTCTGCTACATTGCACAACTCTTCAACAGCATAGGGCAATAATGCCTGGAATACACGTTTACATTTTCCAATTGGCTGTGGAATAAAATTGCTGGGGGAAGAATACAGAAAGATGAATGTCAAATACATTTTTCTCTTGAAAACTTCATGGCAATATTAATTGTCCTAATTTTTTTCTCAAAAAATCATCTTGAAGAGATACATGCATTTGTGTGTATAGAAACAATATGCACCTATTCAAGTCAGTGAAAAACATTTATCATTCAATAATTCAAGACTAAGGCTTGATATCTAAATCTACTACTGACAAACAACCATACACTGTAATTTTAATATGTTTAAAAAACCTATTTCCAAAAACCCTAACACTGTAAACAAAAGGTTTAGTATGAACATGAAAGTTTAACAAGCATTGCATTAAGAAGTTACATGACATACCAGCAGCTATTGCATCTTTCCAAATCTGTCTACAGAATACAAAATACTTCAGATGTTTCTGCCTATTGTTGATTTTTATCAACTCATTTTATTAAAAAAAAAAAGTAAATAAAGGAAAAAAACACTACAATCAACACAAATCTTCACCACTCACTTTTTCTTTTTGGAGGACGCCATCTCCACACTAAGAATGACAAACACTCTTGCCACAGACCGCAGGAATCTCATTGTAACCGCAATAGCTTCTTCTCTGCGTCCTGGCGTATACTTGTTTTGTAATTCCTTTACCAGAGTACCCAGCAAAGTATCTAAGAGCTGAAGAAAGAGGTCATTACAACTCATTAGCTGCATGTAATAATTTTGAAGCATGAAACAAGAGAGATTGAAACTCAAAGGGAGATTATAGTCATAACAGTATAAATTCACAAAACCAAGATTAACTTGAAGTTACTTTCAAATTAGTTTCCAATCACATGACCTGAGATACCTTATAATATCCTATTATTCAGAAAACCTATGTAAAACATGGCTTAGAGTGCTTACCAAAATGTCTGCTGTACATTTGACAATAAGGCAATGTGTAAAACAGTCCAGGCGAATAGTTCCACTTTGCTGATTAAGGTAAACTTGCTCTTCAGGCAGAAGATGACCTATCCTACTGCTTGCACTAAGACTTGGAAAAAACAAAAACAAAGGAAATAAATTTATATAAGTCAGCAGGTGTCAAATATCAGATCAAACTTTACATCAACAACTATGTGCAGATACACACGGGTCTTTATTTTCCTGGGAGCCAAACATGATCATGGACTTCAGTGCATTCCAGTCTTGTAAAACACGTTCCAGAGCTAGTTGGGCAAAACGAGGAGGTTCTAAATCATGATCAGGCATATCAGAATCTAGAAAGACAAACAAACAAACCAAAAGAAAAAAACCCAAAAAAGCATAAGGAGGAGGTACTGACATATGGAGTTTGCCATTAATTTAACTGAAACAGCTCTTACCTTCAGGATTGGCAGTTTTACGATTACGATCTTCCCTGATTCTAGGTGGTCTGTACTGGCAGTGTTCTACAGTTTGCCTGGCAACTGTCTGTACTAAAAACAACAGCAGATGTTCTCCCCTGTAATGAAAAAATTGTTAGTGGAAATATGATATAACACATATATTTACAAAATAATTTTAAAAATTCTGCCCTAGGCAATGCTATTATGAACTTGCCTGCTATTTGGCATGGTAACAAGATTTGTGGTGGTAAGCAGGCGGTAAAGGAGATCAAGGCGAGCAGACTTCTGTCCAGCAATTAGTGTCTTACACTTGCACTTCTCCCAGCAATCGCAGTAGGCTGTTGGGGATGTTCGTTTGAGCCTACAAGAAATAGAAAAGATGAACTGCAACACTGTTCAGAAACATACCAAACCAAACATACCAAATAAGCTGAGGGTGTTAGTGTACACACTTAGATTCTTTCTGAAGTTTTTTGTTTCTGATGTTTGTCATCCATGTTTCCTACACTCATCTTAAGAGGGCAGTTTCACTACAGAGCTTTTCATAATGCCTTAGTAAAACTCATCCAAAATCATTTATTCTTCCCTAAAACTGCCCCCATCCAAGAAAGTTAAGCTGAAAACACTCATGACATGCAGTCATGATCTCAGCAACTGTTACAGTTACAGTGTAACTGTTACAGTGCTGAGAATATCTTTATAATTGTATTTATTAGCTTATTACAGCTAGGATATTAATGCTGTAACTTTTACACCCTGTAATAGCAGCACAGAACACATGCAGCTTCAAAGCTTTAGGCCAGATTGATCTGAGATTTCTTGATTGTTTGCTCACTTTTCCCTTTGTTACAGTTGATTTTTAAAAGATGAATATCCTACATTTCTTTCCAAAAATTCGCAAGAATGATCTGTCATCAGGATTCATAAAACTCAGAGGGACACCCAAAACAAAAACACAGTACTATTTAGATATAATGTTCTCACAATATTATGCACTTTGAGAATAATTCATTTACTCTAAATACTACACAGTGGAAAGTACAAAACCGCTTCAGGTTACTCTTTCAATTCTGACAAATTAAACAAACCTTACAGAGCAGACAAAAAAACTATTTCATTAATCTTCTGTTCTCTATGTTTAGAACACTTCAAACAATGAAAAAACTTTAATAAGTATCAGTAAACAAAGGAAACTACAAACTATTGATTTAATTATAAGAAATAGAACACAATACTTACTTGCAGTCATGCCCTTTGTGACAGACCCTGGCACATTCTGTGCAACAACAAAGTGATTCCAAGAGGCCACATGTTCGGCATTCAAATATATCCTAAAAAAAAAAAGAGAAAAAATATTATTCATAGTTTTTTCCTTACAGTGCTTGCAATCTCACACTATTTCAGGTTACAATAAAACTGCACTTGTTTAAATTGATGCCTAAACATAGAAGTAAATCAGTTCTAGAAAGTGAAACTTAGTTGTTAAGTTAGACAGTGTTTTCAAAGAGCCACGTCCATCAAAATTCTTGCCAAAGTTAGCCAGAGGGGGAAAGCCACACCCAGTAACAACTATGTTGTGAGGAACATAGTCAGCTTTGAGACTACATAGCAGTTTGGGGAGGCAGTAACTACACTACACTTAAAAGTTACAGTAATTTAAACAATGCAATTAATAATTTGGAAATCAGGTTAGTAGACTAACACAATACATGGCTGAAACACGTTCTTATTTGCTTTGAAAAAAAAAAAAAGCTTACTTGGTTAATATGTTCTGCACCAGTCCAGGTAAAACTGCATGTATCATTACAACACAAAACATACAAAGGAGAATCATCTGGATTTGTACCAGAAGGACAAACCATTCCCATAAACACATCATCTTCTTTTTCACTGGAAGTTGCTTCAGCTAAAATAATAGAATTACAGTGTTAAAAACAACCCCCCAAAAAAACCCCACCAAAAGAACCTATTCGTGGCAGATTCTTGCCATTACAAAATCTCATACAGCATTAGAAGTTTGAATAAAACCTGTTACAGCTTTTTGAGAAAACTTTCTGTTTGTCACATTATTTCTTATAGAAGCCACTGCAAATTCCTGACTGAAAAACACAACCATTATCTCTTCCCCAGTTTTAAATTCACTAATATTTTAATCAATTCAATGAATCACCATTTTGAAGGACTATGAAACATATTCTTAAAAGGAGTATTTTTGTCCCACACAAAGTCCTACAGAACTGTGGTGTGACAAGGTCTAACGTGCTTAAGTTCTTCCCTAAATTCAATTTCACATATTTCTCCTAAAAAGTTAAATACCAACATTATAAGAGAGTCACAAAGTATTTGTTTGCATATAAGTCTTTTCAGGAACAGGATCTAGTTTGGCATATCCCTGTATCCTATCAGTTTTTTCAGTTTCAAGAAAGAAGTTCCATGTGATACATTTGTGCTACCAAAAAATAGTACCTTAATCCAGTGGTTTATAATGAAATGCCAAAAAGACTATAAAGAACACAAAAGCAATAATATTCATAGAAATCTATTGCAATATACAAACTGCAAAAGAGAAAGATACTTCATAATAGCAAAATTTCCAAAACATGCAGCAATCTACAATGTTAGTAACGACTCTGTACACATGCCAGAGTTTAGAAGGAAAAGAGACACTAACAATAACTAAAACTGTTGTACCTTTAGCAATTTTCTGTGCAGTTTCTAGAATTGTAATTGCAGCAGGATATGCCCGGCCACTAACTGCTGACATAAATGGTGTCATGCCTCTTGCATCCCTAGACAGAAAAACCCCAACAGACACGTTAAAATACTGGATTTTTTTCACTAAAACAGAAGATGTAGGATGCAAATATATGAAAACTTAGTACTGCTGATCTTGTGCAAACAGAAAAACCAGAGTGAATAAGCACTCTTGTTTATTTTACTTCTCTGAAACAGACATACTTTCAAAGGATGGCAGGACACAATGCAGCTGTGTTCTAAAATTCTCAATTTTAACTAACAGGCCTTTACGTAATCTTTCTAAAAAGGCTTCTATGTAATTGATTTAAGGTAATATAACATTACAAACAATAGTGAGAACTCATACAAAAATCCTTACTTAGCTGACAGCAATTCTCGAAGATAAGGCTGTAGGACAACACTATCACACAGCAATTTTAGTATGAAATGAGCATTTGCCTTCCGATCCTTTGATTCCACTACAGAGGGTTCTGTAGAAGGACCTGTAGTAAGAAAAAAATATTGCAGAGAAACAGTTTTTCCTCAAAAAATTACTACCTGCTAAAAGAAAGTAATACACTGGGGTGAATAATTGGTAACCACTATTCAGTGGTTTCAGCAATACTTCACTGAAGTACTGTAAACCTGAATTCCAAATTATATTTGAAATACGAAGGTAATCCAATTTCATGCTGATTGCCACAGTTTTACATATTTGTCTCTCCATATGTATTTTTACATAAAACATAGTATGGCTTCATTGACTTTCTGCACACTTGAGAAACTCTGCTTCAATCCAGTCTTCATCTGATAAGAGGCATTTTCATATGCAGAAAGTCTGTGCACGCAAAGACAGCTTTTGAGACAACTTTTGTTCTAAAGCATAATCAAATAAGCAGGATGTCCTCACCTGGTATTGTGGAGGTGCTGGGTCCTTGGCCGGTGCCAGTCGCTGCTGTGGTAAGAGATCCCACAGCGGGGGCCAGGATAAAATCAATGTCACCATCTTTCAGTAAACAGAACAGCAGGATGTATATCAATACTTAAAAACATCCCTAACAACATGCTCTTGCTGCAGTGTCTAACACACTGCAGGTTTTCTGTATTTAACTGGTAATCTTTCCCATGAACGGCCACATTCCTAGGTCCGTAATGTAATTCAGCATTACAACGCAGACTTCCCAGCAGTTTGACACCAGCATCAAAAAGACACATACTGGATTTAAAAACAGCTGTCAAGTCTTCAGTAAACTCTTAAAGTTATCACAATGAACACTTGCTACCTCAATGGTATTAGACAGATTTCAGTGTGAGACTAAAGTGAGTTATTATTCACCTTAAAAGCCGTCAGTTCTTTATCAAATCTCTCCTTCTACCGTCTAATGTGATATATGAGCAGACTTACCTGGATCCATTGCAGGAGGATCTGGAACCCAGCTGGGAGGAGCTATTGGTGGAGAAACAGGGTCCTGGTGATCACTTGATGAGGCACCAGCTTCATGTCTGCCCAATCCAGCAGCTCTCAAGGACCTTCTCATCATTTCCCTTAATCTCAAACTAAATACAAAACCAAGGCAAAAATACTCTCATTTTCATTTATAATTAGAACATATTTAAGAAAAAATTCACACTGAAAAAGGAAACCAAACTCCTCTTATCACCATTTCATTTCAGGATGAATAAGAATGAGCCAAGAGATATTTTTCATCACATTTTGTTGCACCAGAATGTTTTAGCTTTGGACGAGGAGTCACTAAGCAATGCTTCAAGTCAGATCTGAGGCCAGAAAACATCCCGTGGCACCACAGCACTGCCTCTTGCAAGCAGCAGCTGACGGGCATTTTTATTGCTATCTGACATTCCTTTTAGCCCAAGCTCATTGCCAGGAGTGTTACGCTTTTGCAAGGGTTTGCTCTTGTTGCTACTGCTTTTTTAAATCTAACTACAAGAAGAGGTTAATGAAAGGATAAAATATGGGTCTTGACAGAATTTCTTTTTAATGACTGCTTAGAATAAAATGAATCAACTTAAATTCTTCCCTGGTGGTGTTATGTTGGTGTCAGTATTATTCATCTGCTTAAGTGACCATCCCCCTTAGGAATTCTCTTAAAATAAGCCTGGACATCATCACAGTAGTTCTGCGATACTTAATACTTCTTGGTAAAGAACACCTAGAGCTTATCCTCAAATTCCATTTCCCCACAAGGAGGAACATTTCTACTTTACAATTGACAGACAAAGCATCAACCCCAGAAAACAGGATTAGTTTAGAAATATCCCACCATTAGTTCTCACATAAAAAAGGGTACGAAAAATCACTAAAGCTTTAGTTCAGTGGTTAAAGAAGTGAAATTCAATTTTAAGCTAGCAACAGAGGCCCATTCTTAAACTAGACTGAAGGAAAGAATTAATAACAAAATGGTCGTTAATACAGAAATTAGCACACAGAAAACTAGAAGAAAACATTACTCAGTTTACCTCCTGCTGCTTGATGATCCTGCCCTATTTCCTGGACCATTACTTGACACAACAGAGATTGCATTTGCAATAGCTTCCACAGCCGAGAGCCTTTCAGCAAACGTGTTCCTTTCAGAGCGCTCTGCTTCTGAAAAATTAAGAAAAGCGTCAGTGCTAGAATTTTACTTGGGAAAATTTTAAGAAAGGAGTATAAAATATGGAATGTCACTAATTTTTTTTTTTTTTTTTACATTTATAGAAATAGACTAGGTTCATATACAATTTTTTATTTTGGATGAGTTTAACAATGATTCTGTACAAGCTTTCAGTATCATCAACAGACAAGGTCCTATCGTGTAGCCAATTCCAGACATTTGCTGAGTCAAGGCTTCAAAAACAATGATAACAAAGAAAACAAAACTAATTAAACACAAAAAAAAACACCCCAAGAAAGGAAAAAAACACACAAAAACAAACAAACAAACAAACCCACCAAAACAACCAACACCAAAACACCAGACCAGGAGAACAAGAAAACAAACCACACTTCATAATGAGCATCCATGAACAATGCAAATGTGTGGATTTGTAATATACACACTCTAGGTATGAACATGCATAGGAGAACTGTGTTTGGGGTATAAGAAGGCAGTACAATCAGTTTACATCAGGAAGAACTAGCATTTATTCTATCATCTACAACCCTAAACACCCTAACGCCTATAGGTTCTAGTCATAATGAGGACCAAATTTTGTCAAGTGAGATACAGAACATTATTTTTTTTTAAAAATAGGTTTTGGTACAAACTAGTTGGAAAAGGAATATTTCTGAAAAAAGGAAAGTATTTCCTTAAAGTGACTGCTCTTTCAGGACATGTCCCAAAGTTGCAAAGGCTAGTGCTCACTTTCCATTCAAAGGCTTTTCAAACTGCGAGTCACCATTCTCTGCACACTTATTTTCACCAGTGACAGTATTAAGGCCTGGACAGTTCCCTTTTTTTTCCCCTCTTTTTTTTAAGGGGAAAGGAATGAAAGAATAAGGTAATCTAACAGTGTGTGTCAGCTGTTATGGAAAGTTTATTGTTTAAATATTTCTACTCATCACTACCCTAAGTAAAAGAGATCCTAGGTTTTGCTTGTTCACAAGCATGTGCAGGCTTCTTAGACAAAGATCACCAACTCCCCAAAGCAAACAACTATTAAACAGCAGTGAGAGAATACTACTCTTGTGTCCCTAGCTACAAGTTGATTTGTAGCTGCCAATGAATTGCCATTGTATTTGTGCTGTACTCCTTTCTCAGATCCACCAGCTCTCAGAACTCATGACCCATCACTTCTGAATCTCTCACATACTGGGTCACAGGTCTTGAGAGTGACCCCTCAAGTAATACAACCATTCTCTGCAGCAGACGTTTCACCTGCTCTGGAGAAAGTAATCTGTAACTGAATTTTCACTGTTGCTCTTCCAAAGTTAGCATCTGTTTTTGGAGAACCATCAATAGTACATGCTTTGGGGTCGACTGGGTGATTTGCCGTTCTATTGTCTAATGAAATCTGTCCCAGTTCTGAGGGCAAAACCCCTCAGTTTTTATGTCTTCAGTGACGTTAACTGAAATTTAGTATCACAACTTTTTAATGATTTCACATGCTCTAGACATTTCTTTTAGACATGTTTTTCCCCAAGATCCCTTCTGTCAGCAAGACTGAGGAGATATCAATTTGCAGAAATAGAGCAGTCTTTCCCCAGCTTTGCAGGTCTGGGGCCACTTCTCCTGCAATTCATGTATCATTTATCCAACACTGCAGGAGCTATAGCAAAACTAAGAACAGGATGTGACAGGGAAGAGGAAGGGGAAGGAGAGAAAAAAAGCTTATCCCTGCCCTCAGTATTTCCTTTCTGACAGTTAAGAAGAAATCTGTATGAACAAGGGTGAAGAATCTCAAGCAGATACTAGCTGGGAACTGGCACTACATTCTGAAATTGTTGAGAAACATCATATCTGTGTCTGGAATTGAAGCCTTTACTTCTAAATCAAACTTCTTTTACAGTTTAAGAGACGACCACGTAACTCACGGACAGTAACGTAAGCCACCACTGCCCTTCAGATGATAAACAGAAAATAAGCTTGTACTAACATCCATCACTAACAGTTACAGTGGAAGATAAATGTGACCTGAATCTAAAGATATGAATCTCCTTCAAGGACAAGTCTTATAAGGGGAAAAAGAGAGAGGCAGAGGAGTGTTACAAGTCTATCAGGTTTATATTTTTCACTTTTCACAAAGTTAAATTACACCCAAATGAAGTTACTGAAAAAAATGTTAAGGTTGCAAAGACAAGCACTCAAATTAGGAAAAGTCAGATTAAATTTGCCTATGCATTCGTATTTCAAATTCCTTGCATGCTTATAATAACACAATCTTCAGTTACACAGTTAAGTGTTGCTTGTTTATTTTGGTTTGGGTTTTTTGGTTTGGATTGTTTTGTCACCCCACCACCCTGTGCCCAGCAACAAGACCCCTGCCTCAATCAGTGCACAGGATGGACGACACACTAAAGATGAAGGGTTGTACAGAGAGCAGGCTGTTTATGCCTTGTTTGCTGCAACACTGGGGGGATGTAGTAAGGCAGCAACAGCTTGGGAAGAAGAAGGGGAAACATTGTGTTGTGCTTAATGCCACTGAACATCACTTTGGAAAACTGGAACCTATTTCTGCCACATCTATCAGCACACAGAACTTTGTGAAACAAGTTTTTACACATGATCATGATACATTTTACTCATTTCTGGACACCTAAAAGGTGCCTGACTCACAGAAATAATTAACATTCACAGCACAATTAAACCTATGATTAATCCAGTTCTAGAATTCAGTGTTTTGAAGTAACACCTACTCAAAATCAGGCCCTAAGCTTCTCAAACAGAATGCTCAAAATTAGTTAATAGCTTTGAATACAGAAAAACTTCAAACTATAACAAAACTCCAAGCAAGAGATGAGAAAGCTGCACATTACCCCCATTTTATAAATAGGGATATGAGGAACAATTAAGGTCTATAAATGACTAAAATTCAATGACAGCACCATACAAAAATCCCACAAGGAAGTTCATTCATTATTCAGTGCAGGGTTTGTATGGTGTGCAAGAGTAAGGAATGGGGCCACACACTGAATGATGAGGATAAAAAGAAATATTGAATAGCTACCCATTCGGTGAGCACCGTCCATCTTGTGCACTGAATGAGGTAGTCCTGTGGAAAAAATAGTATGACGGTGTAATTAAAGACCATTTCACAATGCATACCCGTGTACAGAACATGGGTAAACTTAATTCTGCCATTCCCTAATTTTTGAGTGCTTGACTTAGCAACCTTGTTCTGTTAACATGCTTTTTACATAACAGTATTTAACAGACATTTTAAAATGGTGTCAGTAACTGGCATTAATAGGTCATTCTTCCACATTTCTTAATACCTATCAGCGACGTAGCATTTCTAATTGAAGGTATCAACATATACTAGAACACTTCAAAATTATTAAATACCATTTCTCATAAATTTTACTAGTGATATAAAGGGGATACTAGTGATACAAAGGTAGAAAAATACTTTTTTTATCTAAAATTAGCATGTGAATGTCAAAAGTTTTTACAATCAATAAAAACAGCTTAGTGCTCTTAATTACGGAATTCTTATAAAATTCTCATAAAATCTTATGAGAGTAATAAAAATGTTGTCTCAGCACCTTTGAAAGGCCAGGGCATATTTTAGGTGCTAAATTTTAATATACTCATATATGAACAATGCAGCCTTTATTTCATATTTTCTTGAAAATGCATGAAAATATTATTTTCAACTTATTTTCATTATATTGTTGAGCTCACCCTCTTCCTCTTTTGTTTCCTTGTTGCTGGTTGGAAAGCATACAGACACACAAGCATGCAGAATATTACGGTTTCCATCACATCTGTGGCCAAGGAAGGTCTGCAGCATTTGTGGATTCTGATCCAAGACAACTGCTTGTTCAAGATTCATCAGGTATTGTCTGCAAGCCTCATAGTCACATCGAAGAATGTGCTGCATCAATGTTTGTTTCTGTACTCAAAAGAATAAAATATTTTAGAAATGTAAAGCACAAAAGGTAGCTATAAGCTCCATAAATACTTCTAATTTTCTTCTAATTTTGAAATTAATAGGAAGTTCTTCATCTCCAACACTGGCTGGAAGTTAGTGCAGGAGCTGTTCAGAATAAGCATCATCTCAATTACAGCACAGTTAAAAACAGTTGTGTGCATTCAGGCACAGACAAGCAAAAGGAGCAGAGCAGCAGAAGCCATCAGGCTCACAAAAGCATTCCTTTGGCTTCACAGCTGGATTCTTAAGATTTATTACTTCTGTTTCATAGCTCCATGTAACGAGGGAAAAGTGATAAAAGTGAAAAAGCCAAAGGATCTACATGAATGAGTTCTAACCTAGGTCTTTTTAAACAAGTGATTTATGTGCTGAAAAGTGAATGATTAGAAGCTGTTGAAGGCCTGGGAGGTACACCCCATATATAACCAGTTTTTCCATAATGATGGAATACTCCTTTACTGTGAAATCAATCTCAGTCTAACAGGTACACAGTACCTCCGGGTGGCAGCAGAACACACAGCAGAGCTAACAAATTACTGACAAGATTTTACAAATATGACGTATAAATTCACAGCAGAACTACTCATACAACATCACTGATGAGGACAGAACTCTACAGGTGATCCAAGTGAAAAAACCTTCACTTTCCTCTCCTAGTTTTCTAGTGCATGCTCCAAACAGATAATTAAAAAAGAAAAAAAAAAGTTACATTCTCAGGGATCCAACCAGAAGTTGCTGTTGGATCTCTGAGTAAAACTGCACCCCTGAGACAAATGAAATTGCACAGGGTTAGTAGATAAAAAAATGTAACCATTTCAAAATCAATGCCTAAAAAACCCTTACTAATTAAAAGCCTGACACAGGAGTCATCCACCCTGCAAAAAGGGTCTTTCATTTTACTGGGAAATTTGTTGGTGTTTTCATGTTTGTAAGAGAATTTTCAGTTCAAATTAGCTTCTTTCAAATAGTGAAAATACAAATCAGTATCTAAACATGCAGCTGCTTTAAGCATAACTTTCTAAAAGCAAGAGAAAAAAAAAAGCATATAATTCAGTAGCAGAGAAAATGTTTTACCTCAACAGCCATAATGATAATAGCAGCTTTCTTTTTGATGGTTGAGTTAGCAGGAAGATTTGTTAAGGAATGAACACCCATTCCAAGACTACTAATAGGTGGAAGATCAAGCCAGTCAGGGTCTCGTATCCCACCCATACAATCTTTTGCCATTGGATAGATTGTACCATTTCCATCTCTAAGAATAATAGGAGATTCCTACATTTGGAGGAAAAAAAAATCATTATTAAGTCTCCACAATTTATAAATCCTATCCTTCCCAAAAAGTCCAGTTCTTGACTGCCAACAAATACAACAGTTTACCCAAGATTCTCATTTATGTCATTGACTCCTATCATTAAAAGTGGTGCAACGTAAGATAAGAAATTCCTTTTTGCAAATGCCTGAAATGTGCTTAACGTAATAAATATTACTAAAAGTATCTTCCTTATACATTCATTAACAACGATTACCAGTGAAACAAATAGTACCTATACTTTTAGCTTACTTAAATGTTCCAAGTAAAGTTGAATATATTGAAAGGAAACATTCAAATTCAATTCTTTTGCAAAAAATGTTTCCTTCAATTATCCTAAACAAAGTATACTACGTTTGTGGAAGAGTTGCACAAAACCTTAATCATTTTTAGTGAATCTGTACTTTTAGTCAATTACAGAGTAATATTTTTTTGTTAATATTTCCATTTATTCTCACGAGTGGATTTATATCTGACCCAGTTCCAAAACATAGCTAGATCACATTCCAAAATGCAGCTAGATAACAAGTTGATACTAATCCAAGAACCATTCTGTCACCTTTTCCCCCTCTTTTTTCGATTCAAGGTATAGTTTAGGTAAGATGTGCTTAGCTAAGTTGACTGCTATTCCCCTTGTGCCATCAAAATATTAAAGGTAGCAGCAAGTTTTTCATAATCTGTTTGAAAAAACTATTTCTTTGCCAGATTTTGGAAGTCTTACAGAAGGCTGTACCATCTCATTCAAAGATAACAGAAGTGAAGTGCAGTGAGGTTAAATGATTAAGACACAAAACCACAAACCTGTCCAGCTGTAAAAATAGCAACACTTCTCTCATTCTGACCCAGGAATGCAATGCTGCTGGTAGGGAAATTATTTTCCTGTTCAGCCTTTCCTGTGGCAAGGTCAAATATGCAGTATCGAACCCAGTTCCCAGTTTTCAGAACAGCATGCACTCCTTCAAAGATACATGAAGAAAAAAGTTAATGGGTTTTATGGATGGTATCCAGTCTAACTAAAGCACTTTCAAGAAATTACTGATACCAGTGGAAGCACCTGTTGATGTCATTTTGAAAGCAGTGTTTTTCACTTGGATGAGAGACAAGTAATAAAGGAAGCAACAGATTTGGACTCATGGGGTAAGTCCTACTTACCTTTTGAATCTACATTTACTGCTAGGATCTCTGTTTTTTCAGGAATACACAGCTTTTTGGGTGTTCTTTGAAAACAGTCAGGAACTTTTGGAGTTCCACCAGTTTTTACGACCTGAAAACAGATGTAAAATTTTAAGTTGCAATTAAGCACACATAGTGCTGACACTTCAAAATACTGATTGTTTACTCCATATTTCACAAACACATACCTGCAGTTCATCTATTCTGAGCAGCCTACAGTCTTGGAGGAGAGAAGAAGGATCAGGATCGGAATTAGAACTGCTCTGACAGTTTGCATTATTGGAGGTGCCTGGAAATTTCACGGCAACATACGCACCATCCACTTTTAGCACCTACAGGCAGAACACATGAGATTTTTACCAAAAGGCTGAACAGAAACTTATTTGCTTCAAAACAAACTACACCTTTTTCAGGGAGAAGAAAAAATTTACAATATCCAGTGATAAAATTGTATAGCTTTTGGTCATTAGCCTGGTCATTTTGCTAAAATCACTTGGATTTCCTAATGACTTCATAAGCATCCTGAACCATATCAAAGGTCCCTCCGTTTCAACTTCCTACATCCAAAAGGAGCCAACATCAACTGACTAGAGAAGCTCCTACTGGTACTCCCCATGTCTCTTTCCCACTTCCATCTCCTGGAAACAGCAGGACAACTTCATCTTTAATAGCCTGGACAGACCTTTCTCATATTAATTTGTGCAATCACTTTTGGAAATAAACACTATTCTTGTGGCAATGAATTCCAAGCATTAGCCAACAATCCAACAACAACCAAGTCTACACTGAGTCTCCTTCTTTAAGTGCCCATTAGCTCTTATACTACAAGAGAAAGAAAAAAACTTTTTTTGGCCCCACCTGAAAATTTTCAGTTCTCTTCCTTCAACAGGACTGTACACAGTGGAAGAAAGACCTGTTAGTTTACAGGTCAAGTACTTGTTCTGTAAACTCAGTGATCAAGTTATCCACTCCTTCCCCTAGGACTGAAGGATACAGTCAAGTGTATCCACATGTTCTTTATGTATGCGTGTCTGTCCTTCTCTGCCCCCCTAAGGAAACAGAAGCTATTCAACCCTACACTGACAGGGGTATTTCCAAGACTGTAAGCCTCTCCAGAGCTGCTGCCATGCATATCTAATCAGAACTGTCAAAACAGGCTTCCTTGATACAGGAACTTCTTGTGCTATCACCAAACAGAAAGGCCCTTTGAATTTCCAGCTGAGCCCATAGTTTTCTCAAAATGAAAACAAAGCTAAGGCAGAACAGGGTGAGGAAAGAACAGACAATGTTTTAATTATGAGCAGAAATAAGAACTCTTTATGCTCTCAGTCTTGATCAAAACTAGATAGAAGCAACCATCAGTCTTTAATGGGCCCTAATTTCTCAACAGTTTCTACACAGAAAGTGTTTAATAAACCAAGGTCTAGATGTAACCAACCTTATCTAAAAGCTCTCCAACAATAAAAAAAAAGTGTCAAAGTTTTAAGATACTGTATGTAAGAAACATACAGGCACTTTCATGTTTTCTGTCAATTTCTCTAGCTAAGTTCGGCCTATCAAGTGCACTAGAGAAAACGATATATTGTTCTTCCCTAAAGCATTAGTAGACTTTTTCTGTAACAAAGATTACTGTGGATAGAGTAACAGAAGTTGCATCCCACATGCTGAAACTTCACTCTAGAAGCAGAATTACAAGTTCTAGTAGTATAGCAGCACTGACAGCTGTAAGAATACTACCCAAAAAATTTCAAAATTCAGACATAGTCAAAAGATTCACAAACATTAACCATCATCTGGACTATACAAAGAGAGACTTCTCTTGAGATTGGCAAGACAACTCTCTAGACGAAAACTGTGGTTTAGTAAAAAAAGTTTATTCCATGTACATTTAGACATTTCTAAGATAACCAGACTAATTTATAAGCCTGTAATCACATGTCAGTGGTTCAATCAGAGCTTCTATTCCAACATGTAGAATATTTTTTCTTAAATTACTAAATGTTGCTACAAGAACTTTATAAACTTGGGCTGCTTTCTGGTGGAAGCACACTTAAAGAAAAGGTACAATTCCCCAATCTTTAACATATCCTATCACCATAATAAAAGGGTTTTTACTGCATGCTTTCTGGCTTCTCTTAGTGTTATCAACTACATAATTTCTCACTTATATCACTTCTGATGTTCAGAGAAATGATGACAGGTTTTAAGTGCTGGAATTCTTATGGCATCCACATGACAAATCTTTTTTCTTCCCCATTCTCGAGAACAATCATGCATCTTTAAAAACTGGAAAAACATTCTTATTAAGACTTTGCTAAGAAGATAATCACCGCTTCAAACTAAAATCAGCTCTTTAGTTAAAGTTACTACTACAGCTGTTGGTTGTTATACAGAAAGAAAATAAAACTATCCCCTGATGTAGTGAGCAATGAGCTTGAGTGAAGCATTTGATAGCAACTGTACATAGAAAGCTCCAAAGTAAAGATGTGGCACAATGAGCCAGCACCAAACAAGATAAATATGCAACATAAACACTCCTCTTTAGTTGAATTTATGTAAGTCTGAGATAATTGAAAAACTCATTACGAAAATAAAATGCAAAAAAGTAAAGGATTGAGATGCTTTAGCTTACAGAACTAATGTACTGCTCATACTGAAACGCCACAGTTTCACCAATTAGAAACAAGCATTTTACATAACTACATAAACAGTAGGTGCCTTACTAGCAGTTAATTAAGAGAATGAATTGAATGGAAAAAGCAAGCGACAAAATAGAAAATTAAAGAATTTTTTCGGGAAAGCAGAATACCTTTCTAGTGCATTTTCAACTATAAGATAACGACACCTGGTCTTTTTAATGGAATAAAAAAAATTATTTGAGAAACTAAAAGATTAACACAGTTGTTAAGTCCTTTATCCTTACTATCAAGCCACTTCCACAGTCCCTAACACCAGAATGCCACTAGAAATCCTTGAATATTTCCCTCTTCAGAATCACTACATTCTTCCTCAAAACACAGCAGCAGAAGACCAAGGAAAATATTTTTTTTACTCTTCCTATCCAATTTTCTCCTATAATCCTACAATTTTCCTATCCAATCTTCTTTTTGAAATGGAAGAAATTTTAACATCACAGAAAAGGCTTCTATCTCTATCGCAAAGGTAGAATGAATACCTTTAAAGAAATACTGACACAATTTTTAAAAATACTCAACTTTGAAAGATTACAAACAGATTCCTAATAAGGAGTGAGTAACTCTTCTAGGGCAAGATCCATTCTGAGCTTTTTCAATTTATCCTTCTCATTGGAAGGCTTCAATCTCAGACAGGAATCAAAGGAAAAAAAAACAAGTTCAAGTGACTGACTGAAATAATGCAATACAAAGTAAGAACAAACTACTCAATTTAAATTTATGTTTTACAAAATTCGTAGGAGCCGATAGGCTTTCTGGGTGTAGAACTGCAAAACTGGTAATACACAGGATTCTCACCTGGTTGAGGGTAACTTTGATGACCAGAAGCAGTTTGGGGAGGCCTTGGACACTGCCAATGGAAAGCCTCAGACCAAAACGAACCGCAGCTGCCAAAGAAGAAAAAAGCAGCTCCAACCCAGGTTCCCCATCCCTCTGTTCTAGCAGTGGTTTCAGACACCATTTAAGCCATTTCAGAAGAGATCCAGAAGCTAATGTGGTTAAGTAGAATGTCCCAAAGTGCATGGGATCAGCAGAAAAAAGCTTTTATCCCTCTGATACCAGTGAGCAATAACAAAGTATTATTTCAGCCCATATCTTTTCTCAACAGCACTAAAAGAACACTCCATCAGACTTCTCACCAACACAGACAAGAGATGGGACAAGTGCCAGACTATTTCAATCCATCAGTCTTCCATCAGGTAGATAATCCTGGAATGATTACATCTTCCATCTAGTGACAGACTTGGAGGAATGAAGGCTTGATTTCATTCCAAGGCATGAAGGATTTAAATTGAAATGAGACTGGAAGGTAATAAATTCCAAGGAGCAAGGAGATAACTAACTACAAGAGTGTACCTAGCAGACGTGCATTCTTAAGTTCTCTCAAGACCACTCCATTGTAAGAACTTCACACTCCCATCACACTCTCTGGTCATTCACTGCTTTGGCATCATCTGAAATCCACACTTACAGAGCAGTGTGAAAAATGCAGGTTGCACAATCCACTGGTATCAGAATGATCACAAACACTCATCGTGGATGCAACTCAGGGGAGAGCTGTTACATTATCAACTAAGTGCCCAGAGAGACACAAGTACTTTAGAAGTCAACACCTTCTACCTGCCCACCCTTCAACAGAACACAGCAGGGGTCATGGAAGGATTTTAAACAAACATTTTTTAGAGACACCATGAAGCTGCTGCATACATCCAAAAGCATGGGGACATAAAATTTCTAGAAACAAAACCATTTCAGGAACATAGGCTGCACATTAGTAAATCTGAACCTCTTTCTTTCCTATCTCTAAATTCCACCTCCTGAAGACTAAGTGAAAATTTTTCCTTTTTTGTAAAACAAAGACATATATAAAAAAATTTAAAAAGTGGCAAACATTTTGATGGAAGCTCATGGCTACCACACCCTATAATATTATATATATTTTAAGGAATATAAATGTTCAAACTTCCAGATGTTCTCGCAGATAAAAGGACAAAAATAATTGCTGTATTCCTCTTACTCCTTCAAATCTGAATCATTACATAAAGCAAGATTTTTGGCCTCAGAAATCAATTAGTTTAGTGCAATTGACTTCATATTGTGCTCAAAAAATATCCACCAAGTTACCAGTGTGTATTTCTCAAAGATGCCCAAGTATTCACATGCTCCACAACTACATATTTTACTGGGTGACAGCACTTTGAGAGAAGCTAGGTGTTGCTCCATTGACACCACACCTTGTAACATCAAGTTCTTAAAATTCAAAGAAGTTTCAAAGCCTTTCCACTTTTCTGAAACACCAAGGCTAACATATTCCCAGGTTACACTGGAACAGTATATTCTCATGCAAGATGTTCATACCATGAAAGCCACCCATAACAATAGATCAAAGATGTGACTTTTCAGATTGTCAGTCAGTAAACAGAAGACCATGGAAGACCAAACTAATGTATATCTGGGTAGACTATAAAAAGGTAGAACTTCTTAACCCATGAAGTCCTGAGAGCCCAAACACATCTAATTATGCTTTTGAAGTCTGAACCTCTGTACACACATATTCAAAAATTACTTATGGATACAATAGTCAGATTATTTGGAATTCAAATCCTCTTTGTACTTAATTCAGGTCACAACAAGCTCAACTACAAACATTACTGTTCCAGAATGAACAACGTTACTCTGGAGTCTGTAGGAGAAAACTGCCAAGGGTAAGTCTTCTGCAGACTAAGGTGCCTCTGGTCGTTCTTCTTACAGTCACACAACTGATCCAAATTACAAACAGGACATGTAACAAGGCTTAAACTTGTTTATTGCCTTGTAATAAACTGCATTTCTGACTTTAACCTGGACACCACCAGGCAAAAAATAATTATGATTTTGTCTGCTGGATTCTACCTAAAGTATTACAAAAAGCTCTAAAGATGAAGTATTACAAAACCATAAAAGAAAAAACATGAATGGCAGTATACATCACTGGAAAAGGACAGCAGGCTTTATGAAGGAAAACAAGCATTTTTGCCACAAACAACTGATCTAGAACAGACTTAGCACCTGTAGCTCTGTTCAGAAGACATGCCACTTACTGATTTTAGCACTCCAGTAAAAATATAAACATAAAATTTCAAGCTCTTTTATATTGATTATAGTAGTTCTTGATGCAATGCACAGACACCTTTGCAACTGTGTACAGAAATAGTACAACAGTCTCTGTACTGGAAATCTCAGGATCTAAAACAAGGACAGATAAGAGCAAGAGGGACTTTCCCAAAGATGGTATAAGAGGAAAACAATGATTTCAGCAACTTCACACAGATCCCAAATTCTTATTTATAGAAGTTGAAGTGTTACAATGAACTAAGTTGCTCCATATTCCCTTCTGCAGAAATGACCTAAACTTGATAATGAAAATTCGTCGTGAGCCTGCTCATTTCAAAGATACTGCTCAAGGCAAATCTTACACTGCCACACAAGTAAATCCATTAGGGATGCAAGTAAAATAATTCTTACTAACTTCAGCTACCTTCTGTTGGACAGTTATTGATCATCTTCTGATAACATCTTTTAAAATCTTTTATTAATCAAGTAGAAAACAACCCAATCTTTTCCTTTTGAGGAAAATCTTATTGGTTTTCTCATTACTTTAATTTTTGAAAAGCCTATCAGAGAACTGCCTAGAGGACCTAGTCCCTCCTAACATCACACAACAGTGTCAAAGAAAAAAAGGGAGTATTATATGGCTCTTGAGTCAGAGCAAAGGTTTTATTAGAGAAGAAATTAAAACATTACAAGGATTAAACAAAGGGATTTGCTGGAGTAATGAATGAAATAACTTTATGATCACATTAATGAAGCATGTAATTTCTAACAAAAATGTTTTTGTTCTTTAGTTGCCAGACCATGAGATGCACCCTAATATTCTACCTATGTGGATGTAAAAGTCAGTCACAACAGGTGGAACTCTTCACAACCTCACTGGACATGTGGGAGTTATTGCTCAAGACAACAAAATAGTATTTTGGATAAAACCACATCTGCTTTTCTTAATATTGTGGTTCAACTTAAAATACCAGAATTTTTTGAGATTTATCAGGTTTTACTCACAATGCACCTGCTCTATTATTATCACTATGTTATGGACAAATATAAACACAGCTAAATTCATACTCATCAGAAACACTCTCAAGCATCCCCTAAAGTATGATTTTTTTTTAAACAGTTAGCTTATCTAAAAGAAAAACCTTTTCCCCGCCTCCCCCCCACAAGAAACAATGGGACAGTGTATTTTAGATTTTAGACAAACCTTCCCAACAGGAACATTCTTAACATCTTCCACAAACACAACTTCCCTCAGAGACCACTGTTCTTCATTCACTTTCTCCTCCTCTTTTGGGGCAGGAGTAGATCGTCGTCGCTCTGAGACAAAAAGGTTATTACCAAAAAGAAAGACATGACATCCTTAATCAAAGCATCAAACTGCAGTGTTCAGTAAACACCAAGCCTTTCCCTCCAAAAGATTATCAGCAGTCAAATGTAGAAATTAACAAGAGGTTAACAAGAATACAGCTTTACGAGTCAGAGATACCTAACAAGTATATGATGTCACTTTCATGTTTTTCCACGGATTTGGAACTAATGAAGCCTACATAATAAGCAAAGCAATTCTTAAAGATATTTAAGAAAAGTAATTAGACTACAATGTTTTTTTAAGTTTTATATAATACAGTTACTAGAATACAAAAAATTAAAATGCAAGGAACAAGCCCTGTTTTGGTAGGGCTCACATACTCGTGCTGAGAGTAAAATGGCTGACACTGTGAGACTACTCAGTCACCCCTGAATCAGTGCTTTATATCAACCTTACAGGAAGTCTGATTGCCTATCCCATATAGATTCCTTGGTAAACTTCTAGAATAGCAAATGAGGCAGAAAATAACTATTTGGGCTAATGGCTATTTCAATACAGTTAGATTTGCTGCAGACGTTATCTGAACAGCAACTGTAGTACACTCACAATCAAATCTAAATACATAGCATGGCTAAATTAGCACTGACAAGAACCTTTAATCTTCCAAGCTGAGTATATCGTGTAATTAATACTATCAACATATTTAAAGAAAGAAGCAGAGAACTTCTAAGCTAATTGCACAGTTAACTTCAAACACTAGTTCAAAAGCCCAGGCAAAGTTGTAGTCAGTGGAAAATCACACATGAATGAACTGCAAAAGAAATCAATAGTAAAAGACTTCTAGTAAAATCAGTGAGTACTGCAGATCTGAGCCAATGAGGTTCTCAGTCACTGCACAAGGCCATTTGAGTCTTTATGTCAATGCTTCTTGAAACTGCAGTTTGTGAACAATCACAAAAAAAAAGCTGCAGAGAGATTTCTTCAAGTCATGGCACTGTAATTACATTTTATAAATTTATGTGTTTAAATTGAGAGAAAAAATGCTTAAGGAATCCAGTTGCACAAATTTGGATGTCACCTTTCAGGTTTTTAAGCACAACTTGTACTATGAAACTTCCCTGACTGCTTTTGTAAGTTAGTAAAAAATATCTCGTTTTAGACATTTTCTGTAAGAGATATAAACTACTGCTTTCTGCACTGACTTTCAACTGCAAGGCAAGCTGTTCAACAGCAGCTTAATCTTTAAAGAAGTTTTTCAAAACAAGTTCAATTTCTGGGCTGCAAAGAAACTCATTATCACATTGCAATTAAAAATAAATTTACCTTCAGAATTTCCTCTGGATCATCTCCTGAAAGATACTTTTGATTCTGAGAACTGTTACACTTGTGCAGACACACCTTACATCAAGGAGTCACTGCTTATACATTTATTTAACACTGACAATTCACAGATTATTCAAAGTCTATTACAAAAGCCTTTATCTATACTGCAGTGCAGGCTGAAAGACCAAAGGATTCTGAACTTAGTACAGAATCACCACACAGCTGCCTTTTATGGAAACATCTATACAGTTATGAAAGTTTACTCTGAGGTACACATTACTTACTATATGGCATTGATGCACTGCTTGCTATTGAAGATGCATCACTACAAGTGGAAGCTGGGGATGGTGGAGGACCCATCTCAGTTTTCACTGGTTCCTGTTTGCTTTCAGGTCTAGAATAAAAATTAGTACTTACAATGAAGAAAGAAAAAAGTGAAATCTTTTCTGTAACAATGGACAAAGCGACAGTGTATCCCACCATTGTTCCTTTAATAATACCATACAGAAGTAACTCCACATTTGACAAGGTGATAAATCTTGATGGTGGGGATGGTGCAATGCTGTTTAATCAGGGATTAGCTTTTTAACATTAACTGAGCATAGACACACTATTACAGAAAATAAACATGATGAGCTTCACTTGAGGAAACAGTAACCTGAAACTCCAGGTTACATTTCAAGCTTTACTTAAATTGTTTAAATCTGTTTTAAGAAACATTTAAATGGCAACTGTCAACCCAAAAAATATTTTTTCGAACTATGGAGGGGCTGAAACAGGTCTTTTTAATTTCATGAAGAGCCAGGAAACAGCTGGTTCCATTTTCAGCTATTAAAATATAAAATCTTGGAAACTTTATGAAACACTGTAGGCAAGCCTTCATTTAATACTCCTCCTGCATTTCACATGTACGTAGTGCTTTCACACAAGTGAGACACCTCTCCTGCAGTGAGCATTTCTGCACATCTAGCCAAGTTTACAAGAAACCTAGTGCCTTACAAAGACAGCAAAATTTTCAAAATTATAAAAATCTGACTTTCCTTTTTCATTATTACTCCCCAGTTCAAGAGAGCGTAAAATGAACAATCTGTGTGTACGCAGGCGTGTTCTCCACACTTACTTTGCCTCCGTAGTTTTGCTGGCTTTCTCCATGTTCTTCAAGCTCTCAGGGGACCGAAGCTGAAATCGACAGCTGTCATTCATGTTCCAAACAGATTCCATTAGCACACCAACTTTAGGAATTCCAGCACTGATTGAAAAAGCAACTGCTCCAGCATGATAGAGGGGATTATTTCTTAAACACACCTACAGATAGAAATATTTGTTTCTATGAGAAAAATTAATTCTACTGAGGGAAATCATACGTATATTATTTTCTTGGTGGCATATGTAGTAGTCAAAATAGAAAACTTAGAGAATCAGGTGAAGAGGAAAGTCAGCATTACGTACAGAAAAAGAAGCTGTTGTGCAATTCACAGCTGAAAGCAACAGCTTTTGCAGTGAAACTGTTTAACGTATAATATTTAGATGTTCAACCACAAAAGGAACAATTAATTCAATAATAAAGACTCATCACAGTGTCAATTAGAATGGTTCTGGAATCAAAAGAAATGTGCTCCTTGGGAAAGAGCTGCTTTGTCTCATATTAGTTCTAGTACTAATCAAAAAAAATCCTCTGTATTAGTTATTAGCCTTTTTGGCAAAGGCTTAATTCGAAAAATCTACCACATTGCATAAATAAATCAAACCCAGACATTAATACTGCAAGCATTTAAATACTTAATTATTTACAAAGCTATTTGTTCTACTGGGAATTGTATTTCTATACTCACTTTCCCTCAAAATACGGAATCAGTAGGTAAGTTAAAACTACTTTGCATGAGTACAGATTGTTGTTCTGTGCAGCAAGTCATACTTGTAGAACAGTAACAATACTAACAGGACACTGCCATTTACAGCCATATAATTCAAACATACTATTTTAATTTCACATTATTGCTATCACTTTTGTGCATAACTTTTTGTGCTAATTAATTTTGTTGTGGTTTTTTTTAAGAGCACATTGTGAACTCATCATATAGCATGATGAAAGCCCCACTGGTGACAGATGTACTTGCCTGGGTTCCAACAGTTATGTTTGGCATAGAGGAGATACCAGCACTAGACTTCGGCTTTTTATTTTTTGCTCTGGCTTTTTCCAGCATTTTCTTCCTTTGGCTGAAAGGAACTACACCCCTGTGGAAAAATGCATGTTATTTTAAAAAGGCTGTGAAAGAAAAGTGTTGCCCTCAGTTTTCTTGATTTTGAGTGTTTGGAATTTTGCAAGCAGATTCTCAAGCAGCTTCAAGAGAACAATGTATACTTTTAGATGTTTACATAGATTGTTTACTCTGAGAGGAGAACTGATTGATGGTGGTGTTCACTATCCAGGTTAAAGAGGTGGCACCCTGAGTAGCCAATCTCTTGACCTTTGTACAAACTGTATATATTGGAGTCAAACCAGGAGAATTTAGAATAAAGATACAGAAGCTTTCCCTTGAAACTGCTGCGTGCCTCATTCATTTTTGCATGTCTGAATGCAACATATGGTGACCCCAAGCATGTCTGGACGCAACAAGAAAAGCTTTGTTGAGAACTTTGAACAGTTTATTCCTTCTGCTTAATGTAATAATGAGTAAACATTCAAGTGTGTGTGACACCTTCTCCAAAATCTCAAAGCACTGCAGAAATGTCATCTTTTTCCACATATACCACCACTTTCCAATCATCTCGACTACCCCAATTTATATGGAGGAGGACGAAGAGGCAGAGTACACAACTTATTTCACTGCCAAATGGCTTTCCTTCCAGTCTGAAGTGCTGCAAAACCTCTGTCACAAGTGGTACACTCCACTCACAGCTTTCAAGATGCAGACTGCCTCTTTGAACTTGAGGATATCTTTCCCACAACTAGTGATAATTTCCAGAATTTGCAATCTTTGGGGAACATGATTATTGTTTAAATTATAAAAGCCTCACTTTCTCTCTGAGTACATGGCTGAAGAAGTTTGGGGCTCTTATGACAGACTTCCAATGCAAGAGGAGGAAAAAACACACTTCTTTTGTAATTGGATCCCTCAGTTTAGCTGAAAATCATGCCTGCATACATAGTTAAGCATGCTTATTATTTTGATACTTCATGTTTTAATCAATGACTTATAGAGTTAAAAGCTTTGATTTAAGAAGCTCCTTCATGTTAAGTAAAACATGAAAAGCATCAGTCCTGTGAAACACTGGAAATTGAAATCCTGTCCCATGTACTACAGATCACTGTAACTAAGTGTATCAAGAGTAACAGAAGCTTCTGTCTGCATCAGTCTGGTAACATAACATCACCACAGCTGACATTAAATCAGAAAAAGACATTACATCATAAACTGCTTTCCAAAGACTACATGTAAATGCTTCTAAGTATTTTTGTATTTTGCACCGATTATTCCAGTAAATACGGAAGGTTCTAATAGCAAAGTATCTCCAATGCCATCGCTTAGCAGTTCCTATACAAAGGGTAATTAATGTGTGCCATGTCATAATGAAAGAGCCAAGAACCAGAAGTTTGTAAGTCTAGCTACAAGTCTACTAAAGTATTTTCCACAGTTAATAGAATTTAATGATAAAGATGTTTTATACAATTAATTTTCAATGCTCTCCTTTCCAGCTCATCATCAAGTATTTAACTCATCCATGCTTCAAAGCCACTTGAACTTTAGGCATGATACATAATGACTCCTGACACACCGAAAAATAATGCATGCTGACAATGCATTAGTATTACTCAATGAATTCACTTAAACTAGAAACTCATTTCAGAACCCTTTTGGAAGCATTACTTTTGAGGGTTTGTTTTTTGCTTTGTTTTGTTTGGGTTTTTTCAGTGTAGCCTTCTTAATCATGAAGTTGATAGTTAAAACACTTTAACTAACATTTAATAATTTATGTTTGAAAGGGTTATATTTTAACAACAAACTCCAGAGGGAGCATTTGATGTTATTTCCCCCTTCTTTAAGATTTAGACCACAAACTAACAGACCAAATCTTCTAACAGAGCCGGACAGAGGAACATCGACCTCATATGTGGGTAAGTTTGTCCCATATACATAATCTGAAAAAGTCCCAAAAGGCATAGAGAAGATTATTCTCTGATCCTATGTAGTACTGATACATCTGAATGCTAAAGAATTTACACACATCTCCTAAAATAACATCTTACCCTGTTAAACATGTTATAATTGGATCCAAACGCTTCAGGCATTAAAAAAAAGGAACAAATATATTTTATAAAGGGAACCTAAGATCAAGTGCAGATTTACCAAACTCAAAAAAATGGTGGTTCAGTAGCTTTCCAACGCTTCTCAGAGCCAGAGACATCCAGAGCATCCACTGTTGTACACAAACACAGTATTTACTTACCACCAATACAAGTTGTTCTCTAGTTGAGCACATGTGTAAAGAGCACAACAATGTAAAGAAACAATCCGTTCTCCTTGAAGCTCTGAGTATGTCTGGGCAGTGTGTTCTAATTTAGAGGCTACGGAGCTTAAAGTTTCATCTACCCATGTAGCAACCTAAGGGAAAAGGAAAGAAAGGAACAGAGAAGGTAGAGGAAAAAAAGAAAAAGAAAAGTTGCACATCAGTTGCATCTTTAATGTAATATCTACTGGTTTTGAAAGGGAGAAAAATGCATCACAACACAAAGAATTCTACCCTTTGGAAATTTATCCCCTACTATCTTTTCTTTCCCCAAAAGAGAGCTTTTCAGAATTGTTTTCCCCTGTATTTCCAGTCCTCAACCTTAACAAAAAAGGTTGGAAAAAAAAAAAAAACCGAGAAACCTGTCATAAAGTACATGGACGTGTTGGTGCCTTTACCAAATCAGTTTCAAGTTCACTCTAACTGGGCTGAAAAGCATATTTAGCTAACTTACATTTTACATCACTGCAAGGCTTCAATGTCCTTAATTTTTCTACTAAATCTCTACAGAATATTAACAAGCTTCTCTATTTTCAAACCAGTCAGTTTTTACTGTAACAGCAAAAAGTCAAGTGTTTCAGATAATCAGGTAAACCAGGTATCTTTTCGCTGTTTCAGCTCTAAATCTGATAGATATCTTTTTAAAATTTTTTTCGCATTTCTAAAAAACACCATATGGGGAGGAAAAGAAAGGAATGAACAAATAAATTAAGTACAGATGAAGCTGAAGAAATAACTTCTCTATGATATACTGCAAGCAATTGAAAGAACACAGCTTTGTCAAATTCAGCAACCAGCAAACATTTCATACCTTGTTATTTTCCGTGGCAACAGTTGCTCTAATACTATTTGCAGAAAGGAGCACAATCTTTTCATTGGTTAACCCCAAAAACATGGCTCGTGGATGATGTAGCGAAGGATTCTTTAGAAACAAAAAGGTCTTTTAGATATTCAAAGCATATAAATAATTCTGAAGGAGTATACTGAAAGCTATCCAGTACCTGTGCATTTCTGTAAGGCTCTGATTCACTCCACTTCCATTGATAGAGTTCTCCTTTACTGCTAACAGCCACAAGCTCAGAATATAGAGCTCCGATAGAAATAAACTTTGTTCCATCCTACAAACACAGAAATACAAAGTCTAAGACAATGATATTATAAATGCATCTATAAAAACATATAAATGCAAAAAAATTAACTTGGAATTGGGTTTTTTTCAGAGCACCCATGAACGTTGAACCTGAAAATAAAGATATATCCAGATTGTCTCACGATCAGCATGGCCCCACACACAAAACATCGTTTCTGATGAAGTGAGGGAGGAAAGAAAGGTATTATTTCCCTGAACTTTAGCAATAACATATACATGGCAATTTTAACTTGTGTTAAAAACACAACACTACTCATAAAGTTAGAGATGAGAAGATCTCTTGACTTGCAACATTGAAAAAAAGTTTCTGTTGGAAATTCTGGCTGTTTGAAATTAACAAAAAAGCAACATAATTCCACTATTCCACTGCTAAGTCTAGTCAGGAAGATATCTTCCAAGAAATCAATTATCAAATTCA
Organism: Illadopsis cleaveri; assembly: GCA_013399915.1. Classification (NCBI taxonomy): domain Eukaryota; kingdom Metazoa; phylum Chordata; class Aves; order Passeriformes; family Timaliidae; genus Illadopsis; species Illadopsis cleaveri. The sequence goes on from VXBB01005920.1 coordinate 1,198,189, forward strand.
CTGTTTCATCAGTTAAACAATTCTTATCTTTCACTTCTGAAAGTAAGTAACTGTAAACAATGTCAAAGTTTTAAAAAATCTGTATGGTATGTCTCAATAATCATCATATAACCTGACATGCTGGAAAAGTTTCTAATTATTGGTTACTTTTCTTGCCTTTTTCTCCTTCTAAACATTTTATGAAAACTCATCTGGTATCTTTCTACTACTTACGTAGCATCATTTCCTTCATCTGCTTCATCCTGTACCTACAGGGACCTCATAGGTCTGATTTCCTCCCTCTTAGATTTTTGTATCAATGTTGCAGCAACTATGCAATGGTATAACCTCACTTTTGCAAATCCCTGTTCCTCCTTGCATTGAAATGGATCTCAAACTACAGAGAATTTGAGTGATTTCACAAAACATTGAATTCTGTTTACTGAGAAACGTTTGTAATGTTTCCTTGCTCCTCAGCAAGTGCAGCTATAGGACAAACATGTTCTTTCTGAAGTTCCTTACTCCTAATAAGTCAAATTTGTCGTCCACTTACAGTTTCACAAAAAATGGAAGAAAAAAGAAAACCAACTTAAACTAGCATAAAATCAAATGCTGTCTTCTACAGCTACAGATCTGAAAGAGAGGTACATGCTATCTAAGTCTTCTCTCAGTGGTTATCACCCAGACCAGTATCTTTAACTAACTCTCAGATTACAATACACCACATTTAAGTATTTCAGCCATCTAAGGGGAAACTGAACTCAGTCAGTTATTTAATAATGTACTATCCAGTACATTTATCTGTCCTCTAAATTAGGAGACTTTTCGACACAGAAGTTTAAAAGTGAAAACATTTTTAGTTTCATAAATCTCGATTTACACTATTTTTTTACTGTTTTCATGCCCAGAAGCGTGCATTCCAAAAGGTGTGAGTGTGTCCTTGAGTGACACAGGATTCATTCAGTACAGCTCTTACCAAATGCTCACCAGTATTTTGGGAAAAAGAGAAGCAGCAGGAAGAAAGGACAGAAGCAATCACAAGCAAATCTCTTTTATACCCTGATTCGTGTCTCTAGAATTAGTTAAATCATTAGAGAACTATTTTGTTCTGGAGGGCATCTACCAACACAGCACAGAAGTAACACGAATACTAACCCACATCATGATTATTAACACATGTCATGGCATAAACATTGCACATTCTGAGAAAGAACTCTCATCAGAACCTACTGTAGTCTAATGAGATGCATCTCTACTTCATCAGCATAGATGAATCTCTAGAAGTTAGCTGGCCCAATGCCTCAGAGTTAAGTATGGAAAGCAATTAATTTTTGCTCCAAGACACTCTCACTTTGACTTTTCATCTTGCTAACACATCTTTTAAAAACAAACAGCTTTGTATCAGAAGCTGAATATTAGGGAGACCTGCCAATCAAATTTTTTCTCTCCCTTCCATCAAAATATTAGCAGTTGAGACCTAAGTGCTTCAGGATCAAGGCTACATTCACCTCCAGAGGGCCATTCAACCAATTGCCCAAAGATGCACAAACAACACGACAGCTCTGTTTCTGTAAATCTGAGACTTGTGTTCAACTACAAATTCTGATTTCACACCAGAGAAATTAACACACTTGAAGATGATGCAGACTACTGACAAAATCTTAGAATCTCAATAGCTAAGCAGAACATACCTACTTGAAAAAACTGAAGGCTTGGTTTGCACCTAAATTACAGTCAAGCACGGAAAAACCAGCCATACTTGCCATTACTACACTACAGATACACATGGCTCTCATACACATGGCAAAAGGTTGATACAGTGCAAGTGTGGACTGATAACACTACAGTGTAACAATATTTGAAATGTCAGAAGAATGTACTCATTGATTTGGATTCCTGAGCAGTTGATTTGGTGGAGAAAACTCAGTACCTGAGCAACATGTCTATACACCATCAGTCTCAGATTGTCGGTGAAACTGATGCATTTGGGAGCACTATCACCTTTCCACAAGTTTCACCCATGCCTCTCAGGTTGGTACTTCACTTCCCACAAATAAAAGTTAACCACCCTCATCATAGCCTTCTACAGAGCTCTGTCTCAAATGCTAAAGGTCAAAATAATGAAAAAATTAAGGAAAAATATTTGCAAATATGACTAGTTCTTTTGTAGTGGTTTCTTGTGTGCTTTAACTTGCCCCCTAGCTTACTGTCTTTTCCATTAACCTTTCAAGACCTCCTTCCTATTTTCCAAAATGGAAGAAACATCTGAACTGACCTCTCTGTTAAACCATCTCCCTCAGGATTTTTGCCTTGAAGAATTTCTGTTGGAAAATTCTACCAACAAATATTTACACTGGATTTATAAAGCAGGAAAGACACAGTCTTACGAATGCTCAGCTGAAGGAAATAATGTAAAGTGTAATTACTTTTGAATAAAAAGGGAAGGCCTTTCCAGTAAGACACCTTCATTTAACTGGAAGCCTGGAAGCTGAGGTTTATATGAGTGCATATGCAAATAGGTAAGTGGGAAGAAGTTCAGTATATAGAAACTGCACAGGCATACAGTTAGATATCACAGGAAAACAAACAAAAAACCCCACACCAGTAATAATGGCCATAGTAACGTTACCAAAACACAGATGACGAGTCAGTATTCCAAATCTAAACTACATTTATCTTTTGATGTTAAATTCCTGAAACGTCTCTCTACCCAAGCTAGATTTTATCATTCTAAGCTAGGGGGACAAAAGCTGCCAACTTGCACTGACAGAGAAGTTCAATGTTACTAGATGAGGAAAAACTAAACAACAACAACAAAGCCAAAACAAACAAAAAACACTTTAGACAGAAAAGATCTGGTAGAGAGCAACTACTAGACAAACATTCTTTTTAGGTCTCTTAATTACTCAGCTTGAATGCTCAAAAGAAGACAATAGCATCTAAAGTCAAGCTGCTGTTAGAAGAAATAAGCCTCTATATTCACCTCTGTTTTCAAGCTTTCTATCTAGATTTAGTCTGAAATGAACAGACACACAGGAAGTGTGACAGATCAAAAAAGCAACCTCACAGATCCTATGGATCAGACAGAAATGGGAACACTAGAACAAGTCAATAAAATTTGGTCTGAACATAGATGATCATATCCATTCTTACAAATTTGTTGGTTTGGTTGGTTGGTTTGGGTTCTATTTTATTTAGGTTTTCAAAAACTCATCCCCACAAACATCTAGGTAATCCATAATGACAGTGACCACAGATACTCAACTACCAACATATAGCTGGTGTTTCTAGTACTTTTATCTCCTGCAGTAATTACGTCTTGCCTTAAAAATGGAATTAAGGTTACGAAGAAAAACAGCTAATCAAAGCCAAAGGATTTTGAAGGAGCAACCAAGTTACTGATCAACTCAAAACACAACTGCAAATAAATGCAAATTTTTACCACCATAGTTTAAAAGCCCAAATTCAAACTGAAAGTATCTCTAGGAATAATAATGCTTATTAAAAAATGTTTCCTTGATGAAGCATAGGTCAGATTGTTTCATGAGCTTCCTACTGCCAATTGAATGCTTTAAGCACCCAAATAAAGAAAAGAAAGAAAAAGAAAAACCCCAAGCCTTATGATCCAGAGCTGTATCTTGAAAATACAGAGAGAATAAAATTAAAACACTAGTAACAGAAGCACAGCTATAAGGGTGTCATTAATCATGTGTAATTTAACTAAGTGCACAATAAGGAATATGCTTTATTACATTATCTCACAAAACTAGGACGTGATAGTCAAAAAGGCAACTCACAGTATTTATTCAGAAAAAAATAAACAGATCTATTGCATACCATGCAAATAACAGATTAAAAAATTCCATACCTTATCTGGCCACCATTGCAAGTCTTCTCCTAAAGAAACAGGACTTTGAACAGGTGCATTCTTCTTGTCCAGGTTTGGTTCCCCTTCCTTACTTGTCGAGCCTCTTTCATTATCAAATGAGGCTCCATCAAGCCACCTTCGTTCACGCAAACGTAAAACGGACTCACGTTCACGCAACAGCTCAGAGTCTCTCTCTAAGGGAAGAAGGAGAACTGGTATGCAATTGGGTCACACCAGTGGGATAAAAGTAAGCCACTCTCTAGTAAAGACCCTTCAGGATGCAACTAACAGCAGTTAATCTACTCACACAGATTAAAAATATAGTCCTGACATGCAATATTCAATATATTAACTCTTTCAAGAATATGTACTTTAGAATTACTCAACATAAAATAAGCTACAAATAAAGGCTTATAGTTTTGTACACTATGAAAAAATGCTAGAGAAATTTCACTTACATCCTAAGAGGCCAAATACATTTAACATTTCTATTTAAAGTTTTCTAGTACAGTATGCAGTTTTGTAGTTTTATCAATGTAGCTACAACAATAAAAGAGTCTTAGTCTATACAGTCTGTCAGATAGCTTTATGCAAACCAAAAAAGAGTATTTATTAGAGAGTTTCATAGCAACTTTCCCATAAAAACAGTAATTTGAAAAGGTTAAAGAAAGCAAGCATTAAAAAAAGCTCTCATACATGTTTGATAATCCAACTCCTTTCATTTACAGTAATATTCTATAGGATTAGATTTAATAAATTAATGTGTATCTGCTTTGAGTAGATTAAATGAAAATTTTTCAAGAGTCAGACAAGTTTTTAAAAGGATCCTCACAGGAAAATGTTCCTTACCAAAATGCTTCCCCTCCAACTGGCCTATAAACTGTCTAAAGCCAGTACTCTGCAGTTCGCTCATGCAGAAAAATTTTTTTAATCAGATAATCAAACTAACTTTCCACAAGTCAACTATGCATGGAAAATAAGGACCATAAAATTCATGATAGCACCTTATATAGAATAACCTTAGAAAAGGAAAAAAAAAGGAGGAATTTAGAAGGAGTTATGTCAGATGCTGAATATTCGCACATGCACATAAATGCATTTAACCTACGGAGTACCTCACTTATGCTCACAAAAATCAACTGGAATTACATATACGAGATGACTGCATTATTATATCATAGTTTCAATGGATTACGCCAAGTCTTGGGTCTTTTGCTGTATTAGACAAATGGGAAAGTTTTTACATAAGCCAAACACAACAGCCTGTCCTACAGATGTATTTCATATAAGTGCCGTACTTACTTTCTAGCAAACATCACACTAACCCCTGACTAATAATTTTGTAACAGGAACTTACATGTTCAGAAATTAAAATAATAAAACATGTTCAGGAAAGGCAACAAAACTACACTAAATAAACAATCGCACCAGAGGTTGGATTAACGGTTTGGAAATACTCCAGGTATTTGTGCAACAGCCTCAGAAAGATAAGAAATTGCTGCATGGTCTGTTATAAATCTTTCCAGAGTATAATGCTTAAAAGAAAAAATGCCCTAACACTGCTCAAGGAGCTTTTTTTATCACCTGCCAATAGTTCTCCTTATTCAACTATAACAATGCTTCAAAAAAGTAAAATTTAGATTTCTTCTCTCTCTTTATTGTCTAAAGTTTCTCATTCCATAAAGGTAACTTCTGTCATGGAACAACTAAGGAAATGTGAAGAACAGTGCACAAAGAGCAACCCAAAAGAAACGAAGAAGAAGAAAAAAAAAGTATTAAGAATGCTGCATGTCATTGATTATTACTAATTTTTGAGGCAAATTATATATTTGTAATGCAATCTATGTATTAGTAGGTACATACACTACAGCTTAAAATAAACTTAACATGCAATAATTTTAGAACACCTTGCAACACCAATGATCAACAATTATATTTAAAATATGACTACTAACATTCTTGCAGAACTTACCTGCTAACAGTCAGAATTCATTAAAAATTTTGATGAGCAACAGTCTACTTGTCTACTCTATATTTGACAACATATCACAGTCTACTTTCACATTAAACCAGCATCTAAACCACCAGTGTGTACTATCACTAGCTTTTCCACAGCAAACTACTTATTACAAAGAAAAAAGGTGCAAAATTACCTCTGGATGAGCCTAGCCTGGAAAGTGATGAGCGCCGAAAGGATGGATAACCAAAGTAACTAATATCTTCTGAAAACATAGCATCAGCATCAATAATGACACTTGGGTGAGCAGAATGTATGTCAGCATCCAGAAGAGACATTAGATCCTCTATAAGAGGAGACAAGGGTCTTAAGTGAATAATCAGCTACTTAAAACATCAGCTAGAGAGACCATCAACTAAACAAATACCAAAACAAAAAAAAAATCCTATCTATTAATTGAATTTCTGCTCTTCAGATTCACCAGTGCAAACTCATGTGCCTCCTGTGCAACCACATTTACAATCAAGCTTGGCGAACCAGTGAACAAAACCAGCTTCCCTGCAAGAACTGCTCTGCCACTTACCTAAGCACATTCCCAAACAAGACTTTCCCAAAACATATTGTTCTGTATCCCAGAAATTCAAACTTTTGACTGTCACTTGAAAGAACAAAGCACTAAAATAACATAGAGACAAATATACACATGTGCACACACACTCATGCACGTGACGCAGAACTCCCAAGATGACCTAGAATGAAGGGAGGACGGAGCTGATGGAGAAAGGCAGCCTTTGCACAGCCACATCTTTGATGCCAAAGACTGCACATTTCTCTATGGAATGTTTCTTTCAGAGAAAGACATACTCATTTAATTCACAAGCTAGCAACTTGCAGCTCTCAATACAATGCTTTAAATGGTAGCTACATCAACAACAGCTATCTGGAAAAAGCACTATGTTTTAATATCATGCAGTTAAAAAAAAAAGACCCAACCAAACCAAAAGGTTGAACTTAAATACTGTGACTGCCCCAGCTTCCGTGTTAGAAAACTTGAGTTTCCCTGAAGTAATGATCATCATTAAAATGCAAAACAACCTCCTTCCCTTAACTACAGTAAAGCTTCTATCCACACACAAAAGAAGCTACTTAACTTATTGAAGGCCAGCTATATGAACTGTCAAGACAACTGAACCTGACCACCATCTTGCTACTAAAGGGCAGTCTACCTTCCTCCTTTATCGCTGTGGCAGGCACCACCTTGGGGCAAGGGGGGATTTCTAAATCTACAACCAGTGCATTCACCTGGCTTGAAACAGAAGGTCACTGGATATAGAAGTAAGGTGGGGAGGGATCTTCAGACTGACTTAATGGAGTAATCAGAGCCCCAAAGGTGGAACTTCACCATATGCTGCAGAGCTGACCAGACCCTCCCGCTTGCTGCCAAAGGAAATAGTTCCACCCTTCCCAAACTTTCAAGCAAATCTGACTTTAAAAAAAAAAAAAAAAATCAGGCTCCCCAAATTAGGTTTCACTAGCCCATACAAGCCCAAAAATCTCACCCCCATGCAAGGGAATTGCAGGATAGTGCCTTCTGGCAGCAGGACAACCTCATCTGCTTAAACTACCCATGAAGCTCATGTGAGGCTATACACAGACTCCCTTCAGGAAACTTGCAAGGAGCATGCAGAATTTCTGCACATCCAGTTCTCAGCCTCTATCTCAGACATAAAACGGAACAGTGGCTAGAAAACAAGCACTCTTAGCAGCAGAATCTGATTATTATGGGTCTTTTTCTCAGTGTTTGGAATGAAATGGAGGGAGTAACAGAAAGTAAAGGGTATCCAAAAACTGAAAAGGAGACAGAAGTCTGCTCGTAGAGCTGGTATTAATTCACTTAGAACTTTCACATCTCTGCACATCAGAATATTCACCCTCGTATTCCTAAACTCTCATCTACAGGAAATGTAGCACATACCACTGACTGTCCACAGAACAACAGCACTGTAAACCAGTGAGCACAGTGGATTCAAGGCAAGACCTACATAAATGCTTTTTGCATTAATTAAGTAATCCACTCAATTGTAGGTTGTGCTTCTAAAAGCACACGATTTCGGACTCCATAGTTCACACAGTACACTTCAGGAAGTCATCCATCATAGGCTGCTTGGAAATCTTGGAAAGAAAATCCACATTTGGCAAACCATCTCTATCTAAAACAATTCAGATCACTCAAAGAACCCTTACCCTGCCTGCTACTGTCTTTTCACAATGATAAAGCTGCAGCACACCTCACCTTCAGTGTCAGCTCGTAAGTAACAGACTTTCAGAGCTGGGAAGACAGATGATATTCTGTTGTATTTCCCAATACTGATATACTGCTCCCTCCTCCCACAGCCATCTTCTCCTAGGTAAGCTCCAACCCATTCATAGTCTAGCAACTAGTTCTGATATCTTTTGGTCAGCATCCAGGAAAAAAAACCACAAAGAACTCTGATCTCTTTCTAGGAACCAAATTGCCCAGTACAGGAAAGAACTTTCCACCCTCATTCAAAATGGACAAAACTGGATTTTCTTAAAATAAGCTACGTGAGAAATCCTCTTGACAGAAAACACATACTAACTTGTGACACACACACACACACACACACACACACACACACACACACACACAAACCTTCCACCAGGTCAGGCACCTTGAGTTTAGCTGTGTTTCCAAAAAAAAGTAAAAATTCAAGCTATCAGACATAAGAACCAAAACTATGTGGGTTTGGGCTAAATGCGCATTAAGATGAGTAATGAAATGAAGCCTTTTCTTACCCTCTTATTTCAGCTTCAAATCAGATTTTAATTTTCTTCCAGTATTTCTGAAAGAGATCCCCCTTCTTCCATTTTCTATATCAGCAAAGAAAGGTGCTAAAACCAGTAGGGATAGGAGCCAAATCCACTCCCCTTCAAACATCACTGGAATTTTTTTAGCGCTGTGAAAACACAGATACTGCAAGGCTACATCCAGTTTAAGAATCCAGAGTTTAAAAAAAAAAATCACCACCAAAAAAACCCAAACATTTTCTATGTCTTTATTTTCCTGCTTTTAAGACAAATCCCAAGGGATTGTATCATTCATCCTTTGTGCTGTGTTAGACCAGAATCAGACCGCTCCCTTCACATCTAGGTATGATACTTCTGACGAACCTATTTTCATAAGAAAATATCTATCATTCACTACTAAATACTGTAGAAAATTGGAAGGAAAAGAATATCCAGTTAAGAGGAAAGAAACAAATAAAAAAATACCCCCCCACCCCCCCCAAAAAAAAATCAATAAAGCCCCCCGCTTTCAGTATGCACATAAGCAGAAATTCAAAAAACATTATCACCAGATTCATTAACTGAAGGCGTTGCTTAGACCAATTCTGATCTCAAGTAGAGCTCACTTTAAACCTTTTCCCTTAAGGGGGAAATCATAAGTTCTCTCCCCTCTTCTCAGCTGCACACTTTTATGAAATATTCAAATATTCAATGTGTTCAGTACCTCTTCCTCTTTCAAGTTTGGATTAAATTGGCAAAACAGTGACAGTGAAGGGAGAGAAACATTTGTTTTGATTTCCTAGGAAACTAGACTAAAACAGAACTCCAGAATTCATTCTTGATAAGATAATATTTATTCAAATATTACCCAACTTGAAGTTCACAAAAACAGAGGGAAAAAAAACAACCCAACAACAAAGTAAGCCAAACCACAACAACAAAACCACAAAACCCTCCCAACCCCATTATCTAACAGTTTTCCCCAAAGGCAAACCACTGAGCTGATCCTACGCTAAGCTGCAGCTCCCACCTCCCCTCCCTGGAAGCCAGTACAGTAAGTCCTGCTGCGACACCAGCCCATCCCTCTTCTCTGCAAAGCAACCTGGATGTTGTCGAACCCACATTTCACAAGTCCCAACTAGAGAGAACGCACTGCACCATGCAGAAGCTACTGAGCAAATACGCACTCCTCTGAACTACACAAACAACAAAACATTTTAACATCTACATATCTCTGTTCAGAATATTAACAGAATATAAACCCACAGAGATCCTCACAGAGGCTGTCAAGTCTTGCCTATGCTAAATGATCTTGTCCTATATATATTTTACCTTGATTATTCTCCTCAAGTACTGTTATGAAACAAATCAACTCACAGTTCTCTCTGCTAACTATCATAAAACAAAAGAAACAGGACTAGATTAGAGAAGCCAAAAATCAAAGTACACTGGGATCCAAAAATAAATATTTAAGAGACGCTCGTAATAGCAACCTTTACAGAAAAGTAACACTCTGCACTTCATTTAAGACATTCTGAAGAATTCAGGAAGGATTGAAACATGTTTTTTGCTACCTCAAAAAAAGTCAGATGTATAACGTTTACAATACTAACTGGAACCATCACAAATGATATATTAAGAAATTATGATCCATTAAACAAGAATTTATTAATTTCACAGAACTTGGAAAGTATCTCAGCTTATTAATGATTTTTTTTTTTTTTTTTTAAATCATACACAAAGTGCTTTGAAAAAAGTTTTTCTATCTTGGAAAGCTTAGAGAAGTAACCCCTAAATTTAAGGGTCACAAAGCATCAGACATGCAGAAGGCAGAAGGACAAAATTAATATATGCTTTTAATTGAAATGCAAGAGCCTCAAAAGTCCAGAGGCAAATTCTGTCTTGTCATTTGCTTTTCTTGTACTTGAAATGAAAATCAAAAAGCTTTAAAGCATAATTTGACATAATTTTAAAAAAGACTTTTTATCTTTCAGAACAATAAAAAAGCCTGACAATTGAATGCATATAGCATTTATCAGCTATCCACAGTTTTCTCTGATGATGTTTTAGTCCCAAAGGGGCATCCAGACGTGAGATGACAAGTGAAAGCAAGAAGACTGCAAAGTTTCTAGAGCAAAATACTTCTAAAAAGATCTATAGGCAACTTTCTCTGACCATTTGGTTTTCCTGAAAACTAGCTCAGTCATGTGACACAAGCAAAGCTGGCAATTTCTACTATTCAGTGTTTCAACAGTAGAGTCATGACAGCACTGCCTAGTGTTCAGCTAGACTTCTGATCAGTTTCAGATACCAAACTAATTCATTCCTGTGCAACAAACTGATTTTCACCCTTAAACCTGGGACAGAGAAGGCATGCACATTCTACAAATCAGAAATTACATCTCTGAAGACTGGCGTTAATTTCAGTCATTTCCATACCTTTTCCCATAAAAACTGGAAAAAAATTAGCCAAATTTCTCTGTGGGGTACAATAGGGGAAAAACCTAATTTTAAGACATTGCAATCCCTTATAGAAATTTACTCTGAACAGAGAAGAAGATTTAAAGATTAAGCCGAGGAGAATTTTTTTTTTCTGGACATCCAGTGAGGACAGTGAAACTCTGCATACTACTTCAACCCATCTCAAACAGATGAGACTCACAGACTGCAGACGAGGCACTTTCAAATAAATGTTACCAGTCACAGGTTGTCAGACACACCGTCTATTAATCAATCCTTAGGATCACAAGAGGTACTCAGAGAACAGTTAATGCTGTAGAAGGCTGGTTAGTGTGGTTAAAAGCAGTAATTTACAGTAGATGTTCCTAACTGTGATTTACCTTCTGAAGGCCAGCTCTGGAGGAATGCATGTGGATATGCTTAAGACTAAGAAGTGCTTTGAACACTTGGAAACTTAGGAGAATTTACTTCCTCCAGTCATCTGTCTAATGCTATTAAGCCGATCACTAAACAATAAGACTGAGATTAAATATTTTTCACCCCTTTCACCAAAAGATTTTTGATTCTACAGCAAAATAAAGATGCTTGACAGATGCAACTAAAACTAGAAGAAGCAAAATGAAATGCAAAGCTTTTGTTGCAGAAATTAAAAAAAACCCCATTCTATAATCACATGATTGACAAGATAAAGATGGACGAAGCCCATGAACCTTCCTGGTGAACCAGATGAGCAGAAAAAAACCCAAAAAACCCCATTTATTAGAAAAATATCAAAACATCATTTTTACACACAGAAGAAAAGTTACTATGTAGTCAGAGTTCAGACGTGTTCTTTTTTTGCAGTGCAACTAACACAACACTGGATTTGGCTGCTATGTTTTCAAATCTGTTCAATCAGCAAGAAAAGATTGCCTAAATTATTTAGTCAATGCAAAAGAAGATTCAAAGTCTTTTATAAAAAGCAATTTTATGGTACAGACTGAATTTCAAAAATAGCTGCACTTATATTACAGGATTTTGCCATTACAGCTAGAACAGCATTTATAAGGGGAACTTGAGATGAAGAATAAATTCTCAATCTAACTGTAACCACTGTAAACTGTTTTGCTCTCTATTAAGGCTGATTTTAAAAAAGCATATAATTTTTGGTCTAAAAACTTGTATAAATATTAAGAATATATGTTAGTAGTAAAAAACATGCAAGTCACTAGCAAGTTTTAGAATTAGCTTTTAAGAGCAATCCACACAGCAGTCTCAGCATCTCATTGAGCAGCAAAATTGACGGAAGTAATGCTAGTGTTACAAAGCCTGGGATCCTAAAAGAAAACATAACTTTCATGCCCCCCCAAAACAGTATCAACAGTTATTCTTCAGTGGCTATCCTAATCCCCCAAGACATCTCAGTCTATCTTTTATTTTGTACATCTTTAGATTTTGCTCCTGTAAGCAAGAATTGTCTTCGCTGTGCACCTTGCACAGCACAGAGCTTGCTGTCAGTAGTTTAATACAGAAAAATATGAACACATTGGCATTTCTTTATCAAAAGTTGCAGGATACAAACCTCCAGGAAGATATGATTCACTTGCTGTGTCATCCCCATCATCCCCATCTTCATCATCACGACTCAACAAATTATTTACAGCAAGGTTTACATCCAGATTTGTTCGTTGGAGTTCTCGAATAATAATACTTCTGGACTTCCCTTGTAAAACAACTTGTGCCTGTAAGAGCAGAGTGAATTGGTTACTGGTCATTCTCAGCTCATCAACCACTATTCATAATGCTTCATTCTAAAAGAAGTCTAATAAGAATCAAAAGTCAATAACAGTACATACAGACACAGGCTCATAGCAATTTTTCAGAGTATCTTGTACTTGACATCCAGCCTTTTCACAGTTCCAGTTAGGCCACTGAACTCCAACCTTGGCACTAGATTTCCTAGTGGAATCTTAGAATCTAGTTCTTGGAATGTTTAATGCTGTAGTTAAATAACACGCAAAATCTGGTTTTCAGAGAGTTCTGTATGTTTCTATAAAAGTGTTTAAACTTAGTACGTCAATCAACAGAGTTTGCAATCAATTGCTGTGCCAAAACTACACTTCAATCCCTGTCTTTTACACTGGCCTCCTTTTCCACTGCCCTTCAAACAAAACCACTTTAATGACCCTATTTTTCTTGTTATTCTGTTTCTAAAGGTTCATCATCAGCAGTTTCTGCAATATTGAAGTTTTTATTAACAAAGCGCAAATGCAGATAAAACCTTCCAAATATCAGATGCAATGAATTTACAAGAAAACAGACAAATTCTGATTTATTCCACTAAGCCTAGGACTCAGAGCACTTTGTTTTTCCAGATTAGTCTCTGCTAAATGTCAAAGATGATGAGAGTTTTGAAAGATCACAAACAGAAGAACGTAAGAAACAAGTACCAAGTATCTTCATAACAGAGTAAAAATAAAGCACCATGTAAAATGGTCTGTTGGCAAGCAAAAAAAAAGGGACATTCTAACAGCACATAAAGGTAAATTTTTGTCATAACATTTTACCCCACAAGTTTACAGATTTTTGAGACCGCCTAGTATCTACAGACCATCTGCAAAGATCTTTCCCATTGCTCTGCTATAAAGTTACCCCAAAAATGTTTTAGACACCTTCTGTTTTAAAGATTAAAAAAGTACGCTATTTAAAAATATTTTTGAAAAAGGTAAAATATCACAGCAAGGGAAGTAAAGCAGATTATTGTTGGCCTAGCAACTAACATCTGTATTTCAAATGTCAATCAGCAACTAGTTCTAAGCTAACAGTTAAAATACATTAACTAGTTACGTATTTTAATTGTATTCTTCTCTTCAAATGTGTTGAAGGAAAATGTTTTAACAGACTTAACAGCTTTTTCAGATTTTAGAACATTAAAAGGCAAAAGCAGAGCAATTTACACCCAACATTCATAAAAGTCACGTCTACAAAAAATTAAGCAGAGGTGTCCATGAAGAAAAATTATCAGTATTTTAAAGAGAATAAATAATTTCATGTCTTTCATTTACATCTGAAATGAATAATTCCTTCTATCAAACACGGAAAAAAAAGTCAATCTGCCCTCCTTTGTAACATTCCTCCAAGAAACTTAACATTTGATACTATTCTCAAATATTTGATTTTCTCACTAAATCTCCCCTCTGCAACCAAACATGGCCTTCCTTATCTACATTAAAGATATACCTTGTCTTGGGGGACATTATGGAAATGAAAATTCCAGAATCCAAAAGTCTATCACTTCCACTTCGTATTTAAGAATAAAACCAAGTCAGCTAAGGAAAGTCAATTTCTTCACCTGCAAGCCATTACTCCTTGGAGAACAGGCACTACTACAACACATTCTGGTAGGCATGCTCTGAGAAGCTCTCCAAGTTTTTGGCAACCAGCAGTTTCTAGTTCACATACCTGTGAAATTAGTTCCTCTGGAATGACTGATGCTGGGATCACTGGCTGTGGTTGACTCCCCAGGAGTCCAGACCCTCTATCACGTCCTGTGCGTATAACTCTGGTCTGCCTCCGAGAGTCCCGAGCTCCAGCAGATGATCTACCAGAAGATCCTCCTCCACTTCCACCAACCCCTGAACTCCAGCGACTTCTGGAAGATTTAGATTATTTATTTTTTTTTTTAATACAGCAGCACACTTTGTGGACTACTTCCAGAGTCTTTAGTTTTATTATTAATAACTTATAAACAGCCTCTGAAAAATACTGCAGCTTGACTTCCCAGACAAACACTATAAAAGTAGCTCTCAAAACTAGAAAGAACAAGAACACCAGGAAACTGACAAAGTTCTGAAAAAGAAATAAAAAAAAACAGGACTCCAACTGGAACTTGCACGCCTTCCTATTCATACAGCTGTGTGGATGTATACATACATAAATACATAAAAGGATCAATTCCCAGATTTTCTAAAAGCAGTAGCAGCAGCATAACATTTAACACTTATCTATCAATTTCCTGCCATAAAAGCACGCATCCACCAGCTTCACTGTCAGTGGCTCTGACAGAAGATCACTATACTTAGGTGGATCATCTAAAGATTCTGATACTTGATTTACATCAAGAAATTGGTTAAGATTACACTGGAAAAATCAAGTAGTCTTCTCTACTGCAAAAGAAATCTTATACTAGATAGTTCTCTGATCCTCAGGTAGAGAAGAGATACTCTACTTTTTACCTATTCCTGTTGCAGAAATCAACATCAACTGTACACATTGCAAAAACATGCCTGAACTGACTGAGCAGTTTCTTCGTTTCTATGAACCAGCATCAAAATATGGCAACAAAAAACCAATGATTTGTCAAAATAGACATCTCACCATCATTACAACTATCCACTAATAATTATCACCACAGAACTGTGTCAATTGAATCTGCTCTGCATTTAAGACAAGGTGATCTGGTGCCATGAAAGATAAGAGACTTCAGCTTGTTCTTCGAGCTTAACTAAGCTTTAGCTTGTAGTACACCTTAAAGGATATTGGATATGGTATTACTACTACTTAATAATCTGTATCAGCAGAACCTTCCTGCTATCAACCTTTTAAAGTCTCAAACTCCTTTCAAGAAAAACATTTAAAATCAGACACAAAAATGAAGATACATTCTCTGAAACAGTATCTAATAAATTTACGTTAGAAGTCTATCATATGAAGCTATTAAGCTAATTAAGTAAGAATACTTGTCTCGCATTATATGCCTTCAGTTGATTACTAGCACCCTTTTTTAATTGGGTTTTCTTTTTCCTCCTGACAAGACCCTGCAACCACAGAGTAACTCAAGTGTCTGCTTAAGACAAGGCCCTGTCAGACAAATTTACATTTTCAGAACTCTAGCTAGCGACCACACAGACAATGACAAGACAAGACAAAAAGCAGTTAAATTATGTCTTTAGGAAAAGTCTTGTCTCATGAGTTAGAAAGAGAATTCTAAAAAAAAAAAAAAAGCTACTACTGAAAACAGAAAAAAAAAAAAACCACCCACCAAAGAATGTGACATTTTAAATAAAATGAGCCATTTAAACTGTTCTAAAGGTGGGAAGGTGGCTGAGAGGAAAAGAACAAGGCTAAGGGGAAGTCAAATTCTACCTACAGAGCAACTCTCAATTCAACCCTCTGGAGGCAGGTGTGGGGTTAAAGAGAAAGTTCTGTATTAGATATTAATACTTACTACAGATGCATTTTCTACTTTAAGTTATAAACTATCAATAGCATCATTTAGACATCTAACAGTTAAAACCATTTCTATGTGTGTAATAATTCAAATATTCCCTGTGTCCTAACCTAGTACTGTTAAAGAGAACAAGGACACAGCCGCTGCTATGAAAGCCATCTCAACCTAAAATAAATATTAACATAGAATAGAAATCCTTCATCTCATTTCTGTTCACCTACTAGTTTACCACATCTCTCCACTGTGCAGCAGCATGCTAGCAATTTTCCAAATCCAGTGACCTACTCTAATGGCTCCACAGTTTGAATGGTTTTAGATTCAAATTACTAAGATAATTATTCCTTCCATTTAACAGATTAGTTATAGTACATACTGCTATTAGTTCAGTGACTTTCAACTACCTAGTTCCAAGACATTCAAGAGAAGACATTAGGAACACTTCAGGGTTGGTCTCTAAGATTCAAACAATTTTAACACATTATGCTTAGCTAAGAATAATGAGAAAAAATGTGCTACACAACCGACAGTAAGTTCTTAAACATGACAATACTAGTTTGACATTAAACACATGGATTTTTAGGTTCAGATGCATAATGATTTCAGAAAAAAATTGGGGAGGTTATGGGGATGGTTATTCTTCATGCAACTAAGGCCCAAATGAAATTAGTTTATTCGGTAATAAAAAATCAACAAATTTTCTGGAAATTCATGTAAAAGATGTAGTTCCTTCCTCTTAACAAATCATTCACATTAAGAAACCACAGTTCTCCTTACTGCAGTTAGTAACCTTAGGAAGCAGCATTGTTAGACATGTCTTACAAAAACATGTAACAAGGACATCACTGTCATTATGGAATGAAAATTACCTTTCTATAAAAAGGGACACCATCAATTTTAAAGCTAATGACAAGAAATCTGGATCTATACAGTACATTTTGTATATAATACAATTCTAAAGGTTCTGAGAAACAACCTTTTCCAAATGTTCCTTTTCTATTACTACGTATAGGACCCCAGCTATCAAAACACCACTCATGACTTGAGGCAAGGGAGTGAAAGGCACAAAACAACGGAGCACATAATGAAGGTTCTTCCTGCATAAATGCACTCATTTCACTTTATGCTTCTAGCCTATCATGGTTTAAATTGATAGTGTCCCTCTAAAAGACTGCTTTTCAAAAATCAAGGAACTAAAAAAACATTCAAAAGAAGACAACACAGCCTAAGCCAAGTTACTCTTCACACATATATGAAGAACTCTCTGTATCCTATGTGCTGAAGGGTCACTTAAATGTCTGTTATTTTAACCAAGTCAATCAAGGTTTTTTATGTTATACCCTACCTACACAACTGCTGTGATTATACGTTCCCTTAGACATACTGCATACAGGTTATATATGTGTATACACATATACTCAAATATGGAACAAACAGATTGCAGCCTCAATCCTATCAAAACTTACCCAAGGGTGTTGCCTGCCAGTCTGCCCAGAGTTTCAGAACCAGACAGAAACCATGGGGAGTCACTAGTCCTGCCTGGCCTGGATGTCCTTCCTGCCCCTGAGCCACTGCTCAACTTTGAACTGAAAGTAAAAGATGGTAAATCAGTCACAAAACAATCCCAAATGGGTTAAGAACAAAACCTGGAATCCCAGGTTGAAATTCTCAGGGACTTAGTCTGGTAACATACCAGCTTAAGCAACACCCTTGGGGAATATTCCAAACTAATCTAACTGTATATTAAGAGGTACACTGGAAAAAGAAAGTGGAAAGCATGCCTAACAGACCTTATGTACACGAGCAATCCATAATAGCACAGTTGCAAATACATATTAAGCTAATTAGTGATTGCAGTTAGCCACTGTGCTAAGTTTTCCATTAGTGTATATGTACAAATTGTAATCAGCAGCTGTTCTATCTGTAAACCTGAACCTGAGTATGCTACTTCAATACTAAGTGGTTTAAATTCAAATGTGAACTGTTAATTAGTCCTACGAAGGGGGACTTACCTGGACCAAGTACAACAGGCCTAGAAAGTGACCCTTGCCAGAGGGGACCACTTTCAGAGTGGATTCTACATTAAGTTTAACAGTTTAACACAGCTCCCCTCTTAAGTATTCTTTTCGGAGTAGTTTGTTTCTTGAAGTTAAAGAGAGCCTGTCTCACTTCTTTCAGAATCACATATCAGAATCCCATATACTATTTCTTCCTACACCAGTTTGTCAAGCTAGGCTGTTTGGCTGCATCACCATAACTACTGTGTCTCTACTCAAAGTATCCATTCCAAAATATACTTTGAAAACAAACAAATAAAAACAAAACCAGAAAAGCAGCCAAGCTGCTTATCAAGTTCAAAAAATATCTTAAAGGAAAAGCATTTCTTACCCATCACTGTTCTCAGGTTTACCCAATTCCAATCTGTCTGGTTGAACTGAAAAACCAATCCTGCAGACTCTACCATCCTGTATTTAGAAGAAGAAAAGCAAGTGTTCAAAACTGAAATACAAGTCAAGTTTACCATAAAAATTAAAACACAAGTCTTCAGTTACTGAAGAGTGTTAATCAGTTTAATGTCAGAATAACTAATTTTAACTGTATGGTTTCAAGTTTCTTATCTGAGAAGATTTCAGCAACTTACCTCCAGAAGAAATGCAGCGTGATTTGGTCCCACCACACACTGTTTAATAGTGGCCTGTTCCAATACATTCAAAGGCGGGTGGCTGAAAATAAAAAGTGAGAATTTATAGCATTTTAGAACTTTTGAAGTATGAAAAAAAAAAACAAACCACCAAGTTGTGCATGGAAGGAAAAATGTGCAGTGGTGGTTACCAATACGAAAAACTTTCAAAAATGACTAAACATGCATTAATTGAAGCACACAGCACAAAAAATGCAGGAGAAAGATCTTAAACAGTGATAGTTTTCTCTTAATCTGATCAGCAATAAACAACAGGGTTTATATCTCATATTAAGAAGTCATTTTGTAATTAGGGTTTTAATAATGTAATTTATCATAACTGAGAACCTCCCATTTTCTTCCTGTGTTATCTGAACTGTGTTATCTGAAGCAAGTCTGGACTTCAGTATCAGTAGCATTGAGGATTTCTAAGGCTCCATCACCTACAGTACAATCATCTGTTTCTTGTTACTGTTAGAGAAATTGTGCTTTCCTAAATGACTTACAGCAGCACGTGATATGCCTTACCTGTTTAAATTATATTTGTTCAGCTTCTCTGAAACTTCCCTTAATCTGAAACAGAAAGAAATGAAGCTGTTATTTGATGACATAATCCACAGTTCACAACATCCACTCACACAGCATATTTATGATGTTATGGGAACAACTTACCACCACACTTATTGAAGTTTAATATAAATACTACTTGTTGCTGCAAGTCTGTTTAAGAAATGGATAGTGTTCAGCTTCAAATCAGGTTTTTGCTTTGGAGGTTTTTTGCTTTGGAGTTTTACCCGTGCCACAGAACCAACATTTGCTTCCATTTCTGTGTGCTTTGCAAGTCACTCTCAAAAAACACTACTCTTGCCTTGTTACAACCATTTACAACTTCATGCACAAAATAAACATATGAAGCAATGACCATGAACAGCAGATCTACTTGTATTTCCTTGGATAAGCTTGAATAAAGTATCCCAGAGGAGAAAGAATTATAATATTCTAGGAAATCCAACTATGTGGCATGTGAGAATCAAAAATATGACAGTAAACTCCCCAAAACAGAAAACACAAGGAAAAAGATGAACAAAAGCCAAGGGCAAAAGGGACAAAACCAAATTCTGACTAACAGAAGTAACAATCCAGAGAAACATTACTATTTATAGGGTTATGTAAAACATTACTAAAGGTAAACAATGTCTCCAAAAATTCAAAACATCAGACCAGAAGAAAGGGCCAACCCAAATACCACTCCTGCTTACAGGATACTGTATCCAAAAGTGGCAAGCAACAGTGTAATTTCTAAGGTAATTTCAAATCCACTTAGGAAAGATCCACTACGGGCAGCAAAGACACTGGAGTACTATCAGGTAGGCATGTCAATTAAAGCTGGGGTTCCTTTCTTTTCAAAGGACACAAGCAATCTGAAAAAAACCCTAAAGAGCTTCCAATTATAGTCAGAGTATTTGTATTATATCAAGACATAAACCCAAGACAAATTCTATAAAAATGGTGCACGGTCCTCTTAATCAAGAAAAAAATTCTCAGCTTTGGTACCATGTTCCTAGCACAAATTAGCAACATTTTGCTAAACCTAACAATAAGACAGGCACACCAGCACTGTTTTCCTCTGCTTGAATCCATGTCTTTAAATCCTTCATTTTTACTTGCTTCATTTCAGTTTCTACATACAGACTATGGACAACAGACTTCAGCTACTTGCAAACCCTGAGCATGAGAAAGAAAATACACTAGAGGTCCAAACAGTGAAATCTTAACATTATCAACAGTGTTTAAAGTATGTGCCCTGAGGGAAAAAATAAGGAGAAAAATCTCCAAGTCCATTTAGAAACAAGGTATATTATACTGATAGAAGTAACTACCATGCCCAAGAAGAAAGGAAAAGTGAAAAGAAGACAGCAGAAAGGAATTGAATGTGTTTAGAACTGCCTTTTGCTATCCAAGTCAAGCTGCTGGTTTGTAAGTAGGCGATTTCACACTCCCAATTTCCAGCCACAACTACTTCACACAGGCCAAGAGTACATATGCAGATAAGGTTTCTGTGAAGACAACCCACAAAAGCAAGAGAAAACACAAATGTCCTGTGCAGTCTGTGCAAAAGGTACCCCACAAGAGTGAACTACTGTGGGAGACTGTGGAATGAACCCCAGGCTGAACAGCATACACTCCACACTGTATCATATGGCTTTATACAGCAAGCAGGGATTGCTGCATAATATTTGCCAAGTTAAACATCCCTGAAGCTTCATGCCTTGAGTTTATCACCTAACAGTTTCCCACAGGAATCCTGAGCAGTTTCCCATTAACATTTTTCTCCCAGCAAGCATGAGTAATAACTACCGAATAGGAAAACCTATCTTTAAATTCATTGCACCACCTTTAAGAAAAGATGACAAAAAAAAGTAATGATGGCAAAAAAAAGTAGTACTTTATTGGAGATGGTTACTAGACTAGTCTACGAGCAACATTTAAAGCTTCCTTATCTGAGCCCTGGTCACAAGACCAGACCTCTACCAAAGAAATAGACATATTTAAATTTGAAAAAAAAATCATACTCCTTTTATACCTGCAAAGAAATGAAGTAATAGGAAAGAAATATGCTCAGAAAGCTAAGACTTCAATAGTCAATGAATCCATGAGTAACATCAGTCTCAAGAGATCTAACATGGCTGAGAAGAGGCTGCTGTCAATCTGTAAAAGGAGGAAACAGAGAAAGATATATGCAACAATGCTGAAAGTACATTTCTATTCTATGGAAAGAAAAAAAGAGTAAAAACTATCTCATGCCTCAACTATCTCATATGCAACTGCTGTATCAGCAAAATTAACAAGTGCTGCTGATAAGCTCCTGTAAGTCCAGGAGGACTTGAATTTGATGCAGAACAGCACTGGAGCTGTTCCCTGTTGGGCTGCTGGTTCCACCCTCATTCCTCCCTCCCCTTTCTTGTGCTGGCACCAGCATTCACACGAATACCAGTCACAAAACCAAACCAGCAGGAAAACAAGAACAAAGCAGAAAAATGTGTTTGTATACTGTGTATGTAGAGTCTCTCTGTGCAAATAAAAACCTGCAATAATTTCCTGCAGCAATCTAAGCCTTTCTACCTGCACAGTTGCAGGGCATTGTACCACTCACTCTCTGAAGGGAAAAGCTTATTTAAGATCAGGTTGGTTTTAATAAGATAGTGCAATAATTTCAAGTGATGGTGCTCTGGAGGAAGAGGTACAGGCAGAGATGATTTAGTTCTCACATTCGGGTCAACATTTTCACTAAGACCTTTCTGTGGTAAATGAAGTCTCCAATACAAATGCCTTGATAGCTATGCTTCCAAAAGTTCTCATTAAAGGCAATTAAACTATTTCAAAGGACAAAGTTAGAAGCAACACATTTTCACCACAAACGTTTTTGAAGAAATGCACAAGCTTAGCAATGCTTTTAGACAAAAAGTTTAGTGATGGCTCCTGTATCAAGACACACATTTTTTAAAATATTCTTACTGAAATTAATCCAAAAAACAGTTGTGAGGAAAACAAAATCAGTTTGTCCAAGCCAAGTAGGGATTTCTTTAATTTCAAGTTTTGCAGCTCCAATTTCTAGCCTCTAAAAACTGATCAAAATAGAAGGGATCTGTGCTCACACTAAGCAACCAAAAAGGCTCTAAGTCAGGACTACCACAGCTCAGATTTCCCACATGGCACTTTTACTCATCACAAGACATTACTTTTCTCAAAGAAGTTTTCTGTTTCCAGACAAGTTTACCTCAGGACCCATGTTTCCACCACATCTTCCTTTATAAAAGCAGGTTAGGCTCAAAAATGCAGAAGAGATACTCCATTTAGAAATACTGAAGGTAAGTAAGTGTTGCAGAGAAAGGAAACGTACTTCTTAAAACAACTAAATAAGCAAAATGTATACCAATCAAAAAAGACCAAAACCAAAAAACCCACATGCACACACACACAAAAAAACCAAAACAAACAAAAATCCCCACACCTCAAACTCCTAAAATCACCAAAACCAGCTTGGTATGATGAACAACTTCAAGTAGGGAAATAAGAAATAAAGCCACTTGAGGCCTGGTAGGTTTTTCTAAGTGATCAGGTCTCTTTAAGACAACTTAAAATGTCAATGAAGTCTGTAAGCCAACCAACATGAAACTTCTACACCAGAGAGAAGTGTGCAAGTACCACTACAATGCTTTTCCAAGGGAAGGCTAATGCTAATACCAATACTAACAATAATAAGCAGACACCCAAGGGGACACATCCATCTGACACAATCCATTTAAGCACTGGAGAACAGTACAACCTATCTACCAAAACTTAAAAGGTAAATACAACCTTCATCCCTGTCCCTCAGCTGAGATAGTGAAGCGCTCTGAGCACAGCAAGCCACACCAAAGGCAGCACCTATGGCCAGTTCACAGGTTTTGGCCCAGCAGAGCTGCACAGCCTCCAGATCAGACCTCTCACACCTGCCTGTCATGAAATGAGCTCCTGTGCCTGTCCGTCAGTGTCACAGAAACAGTCTCAGAAACGCAGAAAATGGACATCAATGAAAAGCTTAAGCAAATACATTATCTTTGTTTCCTAATCCCAGGATAACTTCAACATTAGATGCTGTCACTGATGTAAAGGCACGCCCAGCTGTCCTCCGTGCCACAGTACAGCATACAAAGGGATTCTGCCCCCACCTGCCATCTCAAACATGAGAGAACAGCTTCCAAGGAGGAAGCCTTCCACAGCTACACCTCTCTCCTACTAGAATAAATGAAGATTTAGAGTGTGCTTTAAGTCATTCTGGGTAGAAAGTGGGGAGAATCCATAAAATCAAATGCTAAAGTACCACACAAAAGCAGGCAATAAGATTATCTGTAGAAAATAAAGTAATGCACATAAGAAGAAAAAAAAGAAATCCCAAGCACAAGTGAAAATTAACAGGCTCCAAGGTAACCAATACTACTCAGCAGGGTAGTGGGATAATGTGTTTAGACTATAATACATAGATCACTGAAGTGAACTGGATGACAAAGAAACACATTGCTCTACTCAGTCAGTAACCAGGGGAATCACAGCTTACACTTTGTCCTCTCCACATTTTAAGAATTCTAAATTAGGACTATTTGGTTATTATGTACTAAACCAACACCTACTACTCAGGAAATCCCTAAGCTGCAAATTCTTAGAAGTTGTAAAAGCATCACTGTATGTCTGCCCTATTCTAATACTGTTCTCCTCTTAATCCAGCACTGGTCTCTGCCACAAACTGGAGGAAAATAAGATGGACCTTTTGTCTGACTTCAGCAGCTGTTCTTGCATTTCATGGTATCAGCCAACACAGGTTTATAGAACATGGCTCCCAAACTTTATTTCCTATTTTGCAGGATTGTCAGTTTGGTTGATAAAGATGGTTCTGATCACTTAATAGTTCTCTCTGGAACAATGGCAACACACTGTGCTGAATCTGTAATCTGCAGTAGAATGCTAATATGGCAAAGATCAAACAAATTAATGTCCTGAAAATAGCTTTCTGTCACTGAAAAGTCTTCAGGTAACACAGTGATTGCACAATGAAAATTCTCTAACAGTAGACTGTTACTATTTAATAATATAACAACACTGATGTAGATAATGACCTAAGTTGGGTATAAGATAGCCCACAAGAAGGTCAAAGCACGACAAGAAAAAGTAGCAAAAATAGGACATGTATTACAGTTCTAGTTTTAAGAAAAAAAGGCAGATTTCATATCACTGCATAGAAGAACAAGTGGAGAGCAGTGCATATTGCCTAGCAAGGCTTGCAGTGGTGTGTTCCACAAAATCCTCACACAGCAGCTGTTGATGTTCAGGCTGGACAAGCAGACAGTGAGGTGAACCAAAAACTATCTGAACATCTGGGTGCAAAGGTGGTGATTAGAGTCACAAAGTCTGGCTGGAGGCCAGTGACAAGCTGTGTGTCCCACAGGTCGATATTGGGCCTAATCCTGCTCAACATCCTCATTAACAACCCAGATGATGCGGCAAGTTTGCTGATGACACCCAACTGCAAGGACTGCTGGATATGCTGGATGTTGCTGCCATCCAGAGCACAGCAACCTCATGGCAACCAAGGGGAGGCAAAGCACAAATCCCTGCACCTCAGGGAACAACCACATGCACAAGAACAACCACATGCCAGAGACTGTCCAGCTGGAGAACAACAGTGTGGCAGAGAACGACCTGCAAGTCCTGGTGGCCACCAGGTTGAACATGAGCCAACATGCCTTGCAGCAAAGGCAAACAGTATTCTGGCTGCAATAGAGAAAGTATTGCCAGCATGCTGAGGCAGAAAATTCTTCACTTTATTCAGCATTCATGAGGCCACATCTGGAAATCTGGGCTCTCCACTACAAGAGACATGAGCATACTGGATGGAGTCTAGCAAAGGGACACAAAAATGATTAAGGCACTAGAGCATCTCTCACAAGAGGAAAGGCTGAGAGATTTGGGACTTCAGCCTAGGGAAGAGAAAGCTTGGCGGTGGATCTTATCAACATATATGAACACCTAAAGCAAGGGTAGTAAAGGAGACAGAGCCAGGCTCTTTTCAGTGGCACCCAGGGACAAGACCAGAGACTGCAGACACACACCAAAATACAGGAGGTTCTGTCTGAACATCAGGAAACACTTCCTTTGCTGTGGGGGTGACCAATCACACAGCATGCTCAGGGAGATTGTAGAGTCTCAGCCCCTAAGAGTTATTGAAAAGCCATCTGAACACAGTCCTGGGCAACCAGCTGTAGATGGCCCTGGCTGGGAATGGGACCAGATGATATCCAGCCAACCTCAACCATTCTGCAACTGCTACTGAGGACTTAATGTTATCACGATGTGATCTCCACACATTTGACTTGAAGGCACAGCAACAAAAGGAGGGGATTTACCATTGAAAAGCTAGGAGTTTTTGCTCTATAGAATGCATCTAAGGTCAGTGGCACAGGAAAAAGGTACACCGATGAGTCAGGAAAGTATCAGAGAGTTGCATATTCGGTAAAAAAATTCATGGGTACTTAAATATCCAGCTGGAAGTACTCTTTCTTTAGCAGGAACAGCAAGATCAGGGACAGACACCTGAAGAATTTGTGAAATGCCTTCAAATAGCAATGAATTCTTAAGCTGGGCAACTGGTTCTTCTAGCTCAGAATCTACTTCTACCCTTTCTTCAGATTTAAGTGACATTGAAAACATTCTTCCTCTGAATAAAAAAAAAACAACCCAGACCCATAACCTCACATCACAGTGCAGAGGATGGCCACAGCCTAGCTCAAGAGGAATACAAAGTCAATCATGCTTTTTAAATAAGCAAATACCCATAAGCTACAAAACAGCATGGCACCTTTTCTGAACAGAAGCTGTAGTTAACAGTCTGAACACGAATAGGAGGAAGTCACAAATGGTATGATCCAGACAGGACTGCCACAAGGGAGTTACAGCATGCCTATGTGTTATTTAGCACATTATCTAGAGGATTTGGTAGTGAAGTAGATCTATAGCTACAAGTTGCCTAAACACCTATGTTGTTTCTGGGGGGGAAAAAGAAAAATACACTAGAGGAGAAGGAGTCAGACTCAATCTGAGGCCCTTCTATGGCAGTAGATTTACAAAAGTATAGTTTGCAAATCCAGAGAGAAATCTGTTCTCTGGTACAGAATGCATC
The DNA here is from genome assembly GCA_013399915.1 of Illadopsis cleaveri. Taxonomy (NCBI): domain Eukaryota; kingdom Metazoa; phylum Chordata; class Aves; order Passeriformes; family Timaliidae; genus Illadopsis; species Illadopsis cleaveri. The sequence goes on from VXBB01005920.1 coordinate 1,224,861, forward strand.
AAATCATCGTTTTGTGGTCCCACATTCTGTTCAACTGCACAAAGTCCTTGCAGCTGTTTTGTTTAACATTTAGCAGAAGGCTATTTCTTTAGCCAGAACACCACAACAGCTAAACAACTCGATCAACCAACTCAGTTGGGTGAGTTCTGAACCTTAAAACAATTAAGGTTGTAAGCTATTTAACTATCCATCATTTTAGAAAGTATATCGTCTTGTGATAATAAAACATGAATAATGGGAATTTTGAACCCCATGGTTCTAAATTCAAGAACACTTGAAAAATACACACATGATAATAGCATGAGCAGTGTTACTACACTGAACAACAAACAAATACTAGCTATCAAAATACAGCTAGGAAGCTGTATACTTGTTTAACTAGAACGAGTGAAAACTAAAAGACCCCATTAAGGCAAAGAAAGAAAAAAAAATCCCATTTTTACAGTCAGAACACTGCCGTAGTGATTCCATTAAAAAAATGCTAACAAAATAAAAATCCAGTCACTGAAAATCATAGAACCTTTTTGTGTCCCATTGTGATAAGATTGTTAATGCTCCTTCAGGAGTTCATTACGAGCCACCAGGGAGGCTGTGAATTTACCAGCTCAAAGCCTGGAGAGGCAGGTTCTGGTCCCAGCTGAGGCTACTGCAGGAACCCAAATCATCTCTTCACCATTTTCCTTTGCTCTAAGAACTCTTTCAGAACTCTGATCACTTTGTGCAAAGTTGGAAAATAGCCTTTGATTAGAGCACTCAAATGCTATAAAAATATTTTTTGAAGTAAGAACTGTCATATTATGAAATACTTTGTGTGTTGACTAGAGAAAAGCAACTGTACATTTTGAACAAGTGATTTTATTAAAAACAAAGCACAAACAAGAACTGAATTCTAATTGCTTTGCTAAGAAGTCCAACAGCCTTATTCTCATTCTGAATTAGTTTTAGCAACAGGGAAAGATCACTTAGCATGTCCAGTCCTTCACTTGCCAATTCCTCCAACTCCAAGCCTTGAAGTATTCAACAAAAACTCTGACATCACAGTGTAATCTGCACGTCACTTTTTCAAACTTGCTAAAAACTGCCTTTTAAATACCAGACCTCCTCCTCACACTGCTCTGTCTTCCACTAAAAATACATCTTCAAAACCTTTCTCTCAGACACTGCATCTTTGATTTAGGCAGGAATGGACTGAGGCCTGGAATAAGGAGTAAAGAGCAAGCACCAGGACAGAAAAACAAACAGCCAAATCACTTTGCCCAATGCACAGTGCAGGAAAAATACCTCAAAAGGAACTCCAGCTTCTGAGGTGCACAGCTCATCCCAATATTTTTTTGCACTGCTGGAAAAAAGATTCTTTCTTCCATCTGCCTGCACCCCAGCCATGCTCCAGGTGCTTCCCTGAGTGTAACCAGTGTTTTGGTTCCCCTAGAAAAACTCATGAAGCAGCACATTGAGCACCTCCTGCATCACATTTTGCCTAGAGCTATATTATTTCAGGTAACAATCTTGCCAGATACAGATTCTGCACCACAAGAGAAAAAACCAAACTTTGGCCATTCCAGCAAAACAGCCTGTTAGTCCCCAGCCTTCCCACAAGGAGCAGGGCACATTACTTGCCATATTACCTTCTGCCTACCCAGTCTGCCCCACAATGATGAGATGTTATGATCTGTATCATTTGAAGGTTTAAGTACTTTTAAATAACTGATCTAGAGACATTTTGTCAAAGTCAGTGAATTGTGTATACAGTGACTTAGAAAAAGGAAAATGGGAAAAGAGATACTGCTGTTAATAGTATACTGTGGTCAAAGCCACAAAACGAAACAGTTCCAACAACCTAAGAAAGATCTTCATTAAAGATCAGACAACAATAACTCACACTAAAAAAATAGGAAATGGATTAAAAGCCATAAATTCTCTTCAGAAGAACATGTCTTAATATTTACTAGAGAAAGAGAAAAAATGCAGCTCTGACCATTTTCAGGTCAGATAGAGAATGGCAAAAATTTCATACCATAAATGAAAGCATAAATACAGAGACACATTTAAGAAAATTAATTTTGCAACATGAACAAGAAATTAACTGATATCACGCCTACTGAAGGAAGTAACAGACCCCAATGGCTTCAAACAACAACAGAGTAAGGTGTACATTCAACTTTATTCCCATAGGCAAATATTTATTCTCCAGTTAAGTTTTCAGAAAAATGCTGCAGCACAAACATTTGTTTCTATTAAGTTAATGTCAGATTCCACACTGACACCTCCATAGTCAAATTACAGTTTTCAGTAGAATCCAGAGATCCCAGTCAAGATCCATTTCACTGTATCAGAACTCCCTACATATGGAGACAATCCCTCCCAAAGGTGAAAAAGGTGAGAGGCTGAGGGAGCATAATGGATAATAGAGAATGAAGCATAATGAAAGACGGTAAGCAAATTTCAAAAATGCTGTTTTATCACAGCTGTGGATTAAAGTAATCAACTTCTACAGCACATAGAAAAAACAGACAAAATTAGCATCCAGCTTTACCAGAGATGATGGCAAATACATTGCAGAAAGTAACACCAGCAAGACCTGAGTACAGAATAGTTTCTTTCTGGGCTCTCTCCTAACAAACTGGCAAACTACAGCTGCATGGGTATAATCACCCTTGGCTATTTGAGATATTTTGAACTGATTCATTTGACAAACAAAAACCACACTCTCTCGAATGTGGATTGTTTTTTGGACCTTTTTTTTTTTGCTGGAGACAAATTTTGTAAGATCTCCAGCAGCCTTGGTACCTTCATCTGCTGCATTACACTACTGTTGTCACAAATTAAACTGGCAAACCTCATGGCTGGCAATAAAACAACGACAGCAAGAAATCCCAACGCAGCTAATGTCCAAAATAGTACTAATCATGGAAATGTTTTCAAAGTTTTTTTTATTCTGCACTGTTTAATAAAACACCATAATGTAAAAACTAAATCAGAAAGATGAGACCAAAATATCTTCAAGCATCTTTTCTGATAAAAGGCAGTAAGCAGTTTAATGATGAAAAGCTGTCCGAAACATTACAGAAAATACACATTTCATCTCCACTGTGGATGTAAAGCAATTTGAGAAATCATCTCAACAGCAACTGGCTTGGGATCACAAACCATAAAATGCTACACTAAAAATGATTTTTAGAACTGCAACAAAATAATCAATTGAGATGTTAAATATTCACTGTACAACATGGATTGCTGCTGTAAAACACATTGCACTTTCAAGTGCAGCAGCCAGGATTTGCTGAAAGACTCAGTGAAGCACATTTAGTATGAGAAATTCCCCTGACAAGTGCAGGGTGTAGCAGTGAGACTTGTGAGCAAAGAGAGCACATTTAATGGTTACATCACTCCTCACCTGGAACCAAACTGGCAGTTTTATGTACATGAAGATAACCAGTGCTCCCACCTTAAACCTTTCTATTTAGGTTTACAGTATGTTTCAACTGTTCAGAATTGTCACACTTCATACCTTTGTATCAGTGAGCTATATACAACAAAAAACTTCTCTCATATGAAACAAAAAACTTCTTTAAATTGAGGCAAAATATTAATTTCCCTAGAGGGGAAGGGTAAAAGAAAAGAAAGCAGTCTTGGTGAACTGCATTTTTTAAGCACAGAAAGACTTTTAGAAATAAAGCACAGAGTTTATTGTCAAAATTGTTCTATGCCAGAAAGAGCAAATAAAATCTGAAGTTAGGATAATTATTCCTGTAGTGGAGTAACTAATGCTGTGTCATCCTCACTAAACTGACAGGCTTAAGGTTTTGGACAAAATACAAGTGTGCACCATGAAAATTAGATTTGTGCCTTTATTTCAACATCTTTTTTCTCCAAATTGTTCCTCTCAGTTTAAAATACACTAACTACTGCAAGCAGGTCTTGTCTTCATGTTTTCTCTGGGGCACATACAGATGCCAACTACTGCAGTCTCCTCTGTGGAGTTGTTTCCAAGAGCCAAATCCTTAGTGGACTTCAATAAATTCAAGGTTAAAAAAAATGTACAACTGAAAAGTACAAGTAGATTTTTTTTTTTTATGGTTTTTTCCTACATAAATGGCTGATGATGTAGAGAAAGGCAAAACAGCATCTTGCACATTTAACTGCAAATTAGATTGCTGCTAGTGCAATGACTAAAATAAATAAAATAAAATACCTTGAACCCCCTTCTCCTTACAAGCTTCAAATATACAATACATAATAATTTAAGTCACAAATTATTAACTGCGCCAGAACTGTGAAAATGCAGCCACAACACAGTTGTGCAGTTTGCCAAGCTTAGGTACATCCTTGGTTGTTTTTCCTCAAGCGTCAAGTCATTTTTCATGTGGATATAATTGTGTACTGAACAGTTATCTACTTTAGATAGTTTAAGAAAGTGTCACACCCTTCATATCTATTTTTTTGATTGAATCACATATTTAATTAACATCCTACACGGCAATCAGAATACTTAATAAATACATACTATACCAAAAATTACCTCAAATGTATGTTATTTTTTATAGTTTTTAACTTTAGTGCATAAATGTTGGGGACTGATACCTTACTGTTCTTAGAATTAAAAATGTTGTTCTCTGACAGCTTTGCCTTGTAGTGCCAACTTTATAATACAGCTAATAATATCTTAGTCCTTTAGTCTTACTTTATCATTGGTCAAAAAAATATGCTTAAACCTTATATATGATTTGAGAAGGAAAAAGGAAGCAACCTTTGTGCCCCAATTACTATTTTACTAAATTCCTTGTGACAGGTCACAACTACTCTCAGGCCAGATCACATTGACAGTACAGTTTCACATTACAGTAGCCAAAATAAACTTGCTGCTTTCAAAATGGAAGGAACTCAACCCTGCTTCCTCTTCCCCGTTCTTCATTACCAACTCTCCCTCCTGCAGCACTTTTCAAAATATTCTGATGCACACCCAACAAGGAGATAAACCAGTTCAACTTCCTAATGCACTAAATTATACTTACTTCACTTTACCAGGGCTATCTTTATATCATTTTAGCAAGTTAAGTCAGTTTCCTATGGGATCAGAAACTTACAGTTAGTGCAAGGTAAGAGGTGGGGAAAACAAACCTCCGCCTTCAGAAGAGGGCAATTACTTTGACTTACAACATCTCAGGAAAGTTTCTGCAAGAACATTCACAGACAATTACATATGTACTCTCTAAAAATCTGGGGTGTAGCAAGCAATTGTAATCAGAAGATGACCCTGGCAGAGCAAAGTCCAAAAAGGCCTAGAATACTGGCCTATGTAAAAGTAACCTTCCTTATTCAACCAGACATGGTGTAACGCTGTAAATTCTGATGATTAACTTCCCAAATTATTATTCTTAAGTAACAATACTAAGTAAAATCAAATCTTAATGTACTGCTGCATGTATGAATCCTATAACACTCTATATTACCATAGTGGTGCAAATCTTTTAAGGCAGCCAAACCGTTTTATTTTTAAAAAAGTGTTTCCAACTAAAGTCTCATGATAATAATAATAATAATGTCATGACAGTCATACCACTCCCTCCTTCTCTTCTGAAGGAGGACAATCTAAATTTCACTACACTTTCAAGAAATTAATCTTTAAACCAAGTTCAACACTTTGTCCCTTACTAAAGTTTATCAAGCAGCTGTAACTCAGGGAATTCAAATACTGCATCAGTTATGGCTTCCCAGTACTTAAACCACCTATTCCTGTTTGAGGCGGGCTACCTGCACTTTTGCTATAGTAGATTAGGAAGAGTTTAAAGCACACCAAAATAAATCACTTAAGCTAAAAGAAGTACTGTATTATCTGCACAAAACTTGCAGATTCACTATTTAAGAACACATCAGTCAATCCCTTCTTTTCCCCAACCTGGGGCAGCAATGCAGATCACACACAGGTGACAGCAGAGAAGTCTGTGCTCAGGCTGCCTTCCCCTGACAGGAAGGCACTACTCTCCCAGCACCCCTGTGGATGTAGCAGAGGGGTTCAGGCTGTGCACTACCACTTTAACATTAACACTTGCATTATCAGGAGCTCCCTCTCCCTCCCCGTGCATGGCTGCTGCACACATGTGGGGCCAAGACACCAGCTCCACATCCCTGCTGGCTCCCTGCACAGCCACACCACACCCTACGCCAGCTCCTTCCAGCAACATCTGCTTGAGATTTTTAACAGATTTGCTCATCAGTAAATGCAAGAGGGGGTGGCCTTTGCCAGAGTAGCAGCCACATATCCACTGATCACTTGCACAGTACCTTAAATCGATCTGCAGATTAATAAGGTATGTTCTTGCTAGGTATTTTTTTCCACATAAATTGATTATCAGAGAGTGCAAACAATGCAGGCAATGCAAAGTACACAACTTAAATTTTCAGTTCAAGCATGGCCCAAAGTAAGTAACATTCAAATAACAGAGACAGGCACTGAATGTATTAAGGGAAAACAGAGTGATGTAAAGAACAAGATAATCCTTTCTTCCTCCAAAGCTGACTCTACATAGAGACTCACCGAAGCTTCAAATTAACTTTTCTTAGGTGTGCTACTGGTTTCAAGGATGTTACTGCCAGAAAACTTAGTGCATGACACTTCTAAACACTCATATTCAGAATACCTTCTATTTAACCAAATTCATTACATCTCATCTCCAGGAGTAGAGAAAAGATCACATCAACATTGTGTCAATGACCACTTCAAAAATTACATCTTACTCTATGCTAGGACTCAAATAGTTCAGCTGACAAGAATTTTCTTAGTACAAGGTAAAAACAAAGTCAAAGCCTTGAGATGAATCCTGTCCCTGAAGGTTAGTTCACGTATGGAAAGCCATTTATGTAAGGTGAAAGACTCCCCCTTCTCCTTCTACAGAGCAGCGAGTCAAACTGCTCCTGTGAGGTTTTATAACAGCCAAGAAAAAGCTATTTGTCATGGTTACACCCACTTCCTAACCCAATATAAAATTAAGAAATATACTAAGAATTTACTAAGATTAACTTATCTATGAAACTGTGTCAAACTTCCTTCACAAAGCATAAAGTTTCCAACCCTGAAAGAGGTAGGTGGATAATTGACAAAATATACCTAACACCCACTGCAACAGAAGCTGGTCATCTCTTTTTCAAATATTAAAGCCATTAATTATTTACATCCCAAACACTCTATGAAGTTGTTCCTCAAACTGCAGGCCATACTGAATTTTTCTCCCATTAAACTCCTCATATTCAGTCCACGGAAAACAAATTGCTTGAGGAAAAAAATCCAAGTTACCTATCTTCCTTAATAAACTTACCAGAAAAACCTCAATTACCTCAGTTCATCCTAAACAAAAGCTTAGCCTAGTATCCATTTCAAAAGATGAATCCTAATACAACTACAAAATTAAGTATGACCTTGTCCTCTGTGAACTCTCTTCAGTGTCACCAGCTCCCAGACATCTGAGTGAATAAGTCAACACTGTTTCAGCTTATTTGAGAGAGGACTAATAATTACCATCAGGGGACAATATTAACCTACATTTTCAAAAACACTAGCCAAGAAGTATTTTCAGATGATGAGTAGATGTGCTCAGGAGTGCTCCGATTATTCGTGGTTCTACAGTTACTTTCTCCTCTTTTCTTCGAAGTGTTTTCCCATTCTCACAGTTGCTGCATGAATAAGTGTGATAACAAATTACACAGAAAACCTAATAAGAACCGTAGAACAAAATGAGAGAAAATGCAGCAAACCAAAGTGGAAAAAACTACTTCCTCCCTTTTGTCGGCTACTTAAGAGCAGAGCAATACTTCAGGGAAAGGATGGTTTCCAAAAACACTTCACTGCCTTCACACATCTACATTGGTTATTAAGCATAATGTACCAAATACTTGATTACAAAAATTCAACCGTGTCCTGTATCCTGGACACACAAGGATTGCACTGATAAATGCTTTGTGTTTTAACTGATTACTCCTTCGATGCAGAGCACAAATCCATTACTAAAAGCACACAATGCAGAATTATGATCCCAAAATCTGATTTTGAGAAACAACTATCATTCAGAATACAGACAGAAAAAAACCCTGACTGACCACTGGCTGCAGCACAGACTCAAAAAAGCCTATAAAGTGAGAGAGGAAAGAAACATCACAGAGACACGAGATGTTCCAAGATCTTAACTTCTGTGAGTATGTGTATGAGAATTTATTAAGCTATCTAGATCTTGATCTACATTGACAGAATATAAATAAGCAGCAATGCTAAAAATGATAAAACTGAACTGGCATTTCCAGCACATATGTGTGCTCCTCAACCCTATTCATGAATCATTCTGATTTCACTGCATTACAGGTTCTGATACACAGCTACTGCCCTTTTAGTAAAATTACATTTATGAAGTGGAAATTTCTGACTTGCAGCTCAGATCAAGAAGTCACTTCATTTTTCAGAATAGTCACGACTTAACAGCACTTCTGCAGCTTTCTCCATATATTAATTGCCACACATTTTGAAGCTTCCTGTATCAAATAGTAGTTGTAAGAGCTGCTGCTGAAGTAAGAAGAAAAAAAAATTAGAAATCGAGAAAGCATTATGAAGACTGAAAGGGACTCATATTTCATATCAATATGTCAACAGAAGAGGTAGCATAAAGAAAAACAGATGAGTTCTCTCACTTGGAGCAAAGTGTGATAATTACATGCTAAATGTTTTCTAAGGGCCTATCAACATAAAAAGAAAAAAAAAAGAAAATCCACTGGGGTCCTTTCAAGTTCAAAACCCTAGATCTTACTCCAAACCAAAACAGTGCAAGCAGCAAGTGAAAGAACTTCTAGTACAGCATCATCTCCCAGTTTGTCACTCTAAAGGAAGATAGTCTATACCAAAATTGAATGTAGTACCTATGAAGAATGCAAACCAACCCCACAGGAATGGCTAGGCCTCCCAGGAAGCAGGATTCTGTAAAATGTATTATTAGGCTGAGGGAAAAAAATACACTCCATACTAACACACTTCAGGTTTTGGATCTGTTTTATCTTTTCTTTTCCCTGTGTAAGCAGGGAAATTCAGTAGTTAGGCAGAAATTCTGTCTTCAAAGCTACCTATTTTCCTGATCGTACACCTTCAAACCTCACCAGTTTTAAGAGGCATCTCAGCAAAGACAAGTCTAGGAAAAGTGACCTAACCACAAACAACTGTGGAGAGAGTTGGACCCTGACCTACTGGTAGTATCAAAACCAGGTATAACCAAGAGCTTTTCTTTTGAAAACTTAAAAATATTTAAATATTGTTTAGAATCATTAAATTACATTTATCTTTAGTGTAAAAACACTTTAGGTTTCTATCCAGTCATGATTAAAGATCACGATTTATTCACACATATATTTGTGAGAAATTAAAGATGAAGTTACGATTTTTTAAGAATCCCTACGTAAAAGAGCAGAAATAAAATCTGCAAGCTATTACACATACCATTAGCAATTGCTACAGAAGAAATATTTGACAGCCACACAGAGCTGTCAAATACACGTCAAGCAGCAAAGAAAATTTGGTTCACATATTCATTTTCTCTCCAAGCACTCCAGTTTCTCCCCAGCCTGCAATTTCTCTCCCCCAATCCTACATAAAGTTAGCTGCGTGGTTTCCAGGCTGGCAGCTGTCATCCCCATCTCAGCCAAGTCGCACACCATCAGTGATTCGGAGATCGGGCCTCCTTTTGTATCTAACACCCAGTGCGTGAGTAGGGGAAGGCAGCGCACACCGGCGCTGCGTGTGACAGCGCTGCCGCCTTTATCCCGCTCCCGTCATTCTCTCACACACCGCGATCCCCCATCCGCATTGTCTGCCTCGCTCCATCCCTGATTAATATGGACACGTTCTCGCTCCTCCGCCAGGGATCCCCGGGAACCCACTTCCTCGGCCAAGGATCCCCGGGAACCCCCTTCCTCGGCCGGACGCCGGGATTTCCCCGGCCGGCCGGAGCCCCCCGCCGGGCCCGCGGCGAAGGTCGCGGCCCCCCAACACCGCGCGGGGCGAACTTGGCGGCGGCGGCCGG